>SJYX01012770.1:89080-165077 GCA_006410675.1 Oreotragus oreotragus | reverse complement strand
ACCACTGGAAAAACCATAACCTTGACTAGACAGACCTTTGTTGGCAAAGTAATGTCTCTGCTTTTGAATATGCTGTCTAGGTTGGTCATAACTTTCCTTTCAAGGAGTAAGCATCTTTTAATTTCATGGCTGCACTCACCATCTGCAGTGATTTTGGAGCCCATAAATAAAAAAAAAGTCTGACACTGTTTCCACTGTTTCCCCATCTATTTGCCATGAAGTGATGGGACAAGATGCCATGATCTTCATTTTCTGAATGTTGAGCTTTAAGCCAACTTTTTCACTCTCCTCTTTCACTTTCATCAAGAGGCTCTTTAGTTCCTCTTCACTTTCTGCCATGTGGTGTCATCTGCATATCTGAGGTTACTGATATTTCTCCTGGCAATCTTGATTCCAGCTTGTGCTTCTTCCAGCCCAGCGTTTCTCATGATGTACCCTGCATATAAGTTAAATAAGCAGGGTGACAATACACAGCCTTGACATACTCCTTTTCCTGTTTGGAACCAGTCTGTTGTTCCATGTCCAGTTCTGACTGTTGCTTCCTGACCTGCATACAGGTTTCTCAAGGTTACCCACTAAATAAATGGCGGTAGAGACCACATCCACATTCACATGGTCAACATAGCGGTTCTCCCCAAGTCTAAAATGTTGGTGTAACTCTAATCGAAATCCTATTAGGTGGCAATAAAATTAACCATCATACCATCAAAAAAAAAATTCTAGTAGGATACTTTATTTGGTTTAATTTGGCTTGGAGTGAAACTTGACAAACAGATCCTCAGATTTGTATTGAAACGCAAAGAGCCAGGATCGCTAAGGCACTAGTGAGGAAGAGGGGAGCTTGCCCTGTCAGAAAGCGTGGCTCAGTATTAAAGTACATAATTAGGACAGGTGCCTGTGATCTTGATGCAGAGACTGACAAAGTCAGTGGTACAGGGCAGAATGCAGACACAGGCCCACGCCTGCACGGAAGCTTGACACATGATAAAGGTGGCATCTTGGGAATAACTGGTTTCTGTATGGAACAGAAGTACATGTCATACCATACACAAAGTAAATTCCAGATGGGTTAATAAACCAAATGTTAATAGCAAGCTTTAAAACTTGTAACAAAAAATACAGAAGTATTTTTGTGATACAAAGAGAAACAAAAAGTATAAAATCTAGAGGAGAAGACTGATTGGTTTGAATGTATTAAAGTTGAAAGCTTTGTTCAAAAAACTATATCCAGACTGTGACATTGGCAGTCCTGGTACATGACAAAGAATTGATACCCAGATAAAGGATTTCCAAAAGAGAAGACTACTCAGTTAATTCATTAAGTATGTAAGAAAGTAGTTCAGTGTAGTAGAAACCTAGGTGATTAATGAACATGTGGAAGGATGCTAATCTCCTGTAATAACCAGGGAAGGGGAAGCTAAAACAATGTGATATAGTTTATACACATCAAGTGGGCAGAAAGGAAAGTGTGATGGTACCAGATGGCAGTAAGGATGTGTAGAAATTGCAGATGTTGACCAGGGCTCGTGGGTGTGTACATTGGGACATTTATTTTGAAGAAAGTGTGGTTTTGTCAAGTATAATTGAAGGTCATGTTCCCCATGACATTGCAGGAGAGGGAGGGAGGGAGGGAGGGTGGCATATGGATTAACTTTGTTATATTCTGTTTCTTTTGCAAAAAAAGAAACATACATGTGTAGCCTAAAACAACTAGGACAGAGTGTCAGTATTTGACAAACCTGGTGGGTTTGCTTGTTTGTTTTGTTCTTCCCCCCTTTAAGCATAACATTTCATTCATATGTTTTAAACCAATAGTAGTGTGTGTTTCATACATACATAGCCATATTTGATTCTTTTTGGAGACATTTATTTATCTGTGTTGGATCTTAGCTGTGGCATGGGGGATCTAGTTCCCTGACCAGGGATGGAACCTGAGAGTGCATTGGGAGAGCGGAGTCTTAGCCACTGGACCCCCAGGGAAGTCCCTTGATTCTTTAAACAAATACTCGTGCAATAAAAATGGTAACTAAAAATGAGAAAGTTTAACATTCTCACTACCAACTCCTTGTATATGTACCTCGGTAATCCCAGCCTGCTGCTTCCCTCCGTTGATAACTGCTACCCTGAGTTTAGTTTTAAAAATCCCCTTCCCCTCCTCCCTTAAAAAGAGAAGCGTTTTTACTGATGTGTATTCATCTCTAGGGCTTTCCTTGTGGTTCAGCTGGAAAAGAATGCCTGCAATGGGGGAGACCTGGGTTTGATTCCTGAGTTGAGAAGATCCCCTGGAGAAGGGATAGGCTGTCCATTCCAGTATTCTTGGGCTTTCCTTGTGGTTCAGCTTGTAAAGTGTCCGCCTGCAATGTGGGAGACCTGGGTTTGATCCCTGAGTTGGGAAGATCCCTGGAGAAGGGATAGACTGCCCACTGCAGGATTCTGGCCTGGAGAATTCCATAGACTGTATAGTCCATGGGGTCGCAAAGAGCTGGACACGACTGAGCGACTTTCACTCCCTCTCTCATCTCTAAGTGACTNTGATCCCTGAGTTGGGAAGATCCCTGGAGAAGGGATAGACTGCCCACTGCAGGATTCTGGCCTGGAGAATTCCATAGACTGTATAGTCCATGGGGTCGCAAAGAGCTGGACACGACTGAGCGACTTTCACTCCCTCTCTCATCTCTAAGTGACTGGTGTCTTTAAACTTTACGTAAATGAAATCAGACTGTATGTGCTCCTCTGTGTTTAGGTGAGCTCAGTCAGTGCTGATGCTTGTGACTGTAGTGTATTTTCATTGCCCCAGAGTCTTAAATAGGCTCTCCCCCATACCCTTCTAAAAGTTTTAGGTTTTGCCTTGTTGTATTTAAATCATTAACCTTTGTGGAAGTGATTTTTGCGTATAATGTGAGCTAGGGCCCCGATTTCATTTTTGTCTCCTAAGCCACGTCCATCGCACACTCAGTTCATCCATACCCAGGGGCGTGCAGTGCTGGAAGGTCACCCAGCAGATGTCTGTGTGCACGTGGATCTACTCAAGTGTCCTTTACTCTGGTATGCTGGTTCAGTTCTTTCACGTGCCAAATTCACACGAATTGTCTAGCTTTAGAATTAGTTTTTGTATCTGCTAAGACAGGTCCCCTCTAACTTAATCTTGTACTTCAGGAGTGTCTTGCCTTGCTCACGCCCTCCTGCAGGGATCTATCCAGAAGGGCAGAGTGTGCGCTGGGCCCCCTGAGGCAGGTGGCTCATCTCCGAGCAGGAGGGAGAGCTCAGCTGCGGGAATGATAGCTTTTTTCTGTTCCAGGATCAGTTTTCAACTTTAAATAAATGGAATCATAGTTATCTCTTTCCACGTCTCAGTCTTTTATTTATTTATTTATGGCTGTGCTGGGTCTTCGCTGCCGCTCAGGCTTCTCTCGATTTAAATAAGTGGAATCATAGTTGTCTCTTTCCACGTCTCTCAGTCTTTTATTTATTCATTTATGGCTGGGCTGGGTCTTCGCTGCCGCTCAGGCTTCCCTCGCGTTGTGGTGGGCGGGGTACTCCTGCTGCGGCGCCCGGCCTTCTCACCGTGGTGGCCTCTCTCGTTGCGGAACCCGGGCTCTAGGGCGTGCGGGCTTCAGCACGTGTGGCTCCCGCCTCTAGAGCGCAGCTCCGTGCTTGTGGCCCGTGGGCTTCGTTGCTCTGAGGCCTGTGGGATCTGCCCAGAGCAGGGATCGAACCCGCGCCTCCTGCATTATCGGCAGGCGGAGTCTTCACCACCGAGCCACCGGGGAAGCCCTCCGTGTTTCTTCATCTTGCTTTCACATTTCTTTAAAGCTTTTGTCCAGTACTTTCCGTTCTGGGAGTAATTTTAGTATACTTTTTATCAGCAGTTTTCTCTTCACCCATCCACTGAGTATCTGACTTATTAATTCAAGGTGCTTTTTTTTCTTCCCAGCTTCATTGAGATGTAATTGACACGCAACCTAATGATTTGCCTACAAGCCATCATGAGATGATGGTCACAACAGGTTCATGTACTTTCCATCTCTGTTGTTCTCCTTGGTTCTTCTTCCTTTTCTTGTTTTGATTGCGCCATGCCGCATGTGGGATCTTGGTTCCCTCACCAGGAATCGAACCTGCGCTGCTTGCACTGGAAGCGTGGTGTTAACCACCGCCCCACCTGCGGGGTCCTTGTTTGGCTCCTTTCCATGTCCGCCTGGGCTTTTTCTGATAGCTCCTGTTTCTTCCATCAGACTTTGAGTGCTCTTTCAGCATTGCACTGTGCGACTGAGACCCATTCACTGTTGCTGTCTTCGTCTGTTCTCTTGATTCTCTCTGCATATTCTTCACGTGGCCCATCCCTGCTGTGTGGTTTTTGACTGTGAGGTCATATTCTTTGGATGCTACTTACGGCACTTCTCTGAGGCCTGGATCTGAGAGGGCTTGGTGTGCCTGGGCTCACCCCCTGCTTAAGACCTGTTCACACGAAATTAGCACATTGGGACACACGGGTGACATAAACTGTAGCCTCAGCTGTGTGAGGCCAGCTTGAGGTTATAGTTTCTCAGAGGGGATGTTTCCTCCTCTTGAAGCTCAGACTAAGAAGGACGCGGTGCTTCACCACCTTGCTCTCTGGGGCTGCCTCCCACCCACGTGGCCTTCCGCTGGGCCCCAGGGCTTCAGCTTGTTTCTGATCTGATTTGATGACAGTGGCCGCCCCGGCTTCAGGAAGACTGGAGCTCCTACTGTCTCTCTGGATTCAAGCCTTCTCACTCCTTTGACTTCTGAGAATTTCATTTCTTTCATTACAAGCTCAGCCAGTATATTTAAAGAGACGTTTCTATATTTCGTCCTGCCTCTTCGGGCATTCTCTGCCGAGGGGGCTTATATTGTCTGGGCTGCTGTGCTGCTGATGCTGAAGCTGTTGTATTACTCTGCATACATTCCTGATTGCTTGAAACTCATCATCATAATAACCAGTAAACTATAATACGATCACTTTCCCTTGTCTTTAAATATGACTCTCTTAAACTTCTTTTTAATGGATGTGTTCAGTGCAGTCGCTCAGTCGTGTCCGACTCTTTGCGACCCCATGAATCGCAGCACGCCAGGCCTCCCTGTCCATCACCATCTCCCGGAGTTCACTCAGACTCACGTCCATCGAGTCCGTGATGCCATCCAGCCATCTCATCCTCAGTCGTCCCCTTCTCCTCCTGCCCCCAATCCCTCCCAGCATCAGAGTCTTTTCCAATGAGTCGACTCTTCGCATGAGGTGGCCAAAGTACTGGAGTTTCAGCTTTAGCATCATTCCTTCCACAGAAATCCCAGGGTTGATCTCCTAGTGTTCTATAATTATTTAACTAGTCCCCTTTGATGGGTAGTTTTCCAGTGTTTTGCTGTTAAAAACATGAACGAAATGAACAGCTTTGTACCTACAAGATCTGGCTGTGCAACCAGGAGAAATACTAGAAGTAGAGCCACCGAGATAAGAAACACTGAGACTTCAGGGCTTTGGATATCTGTTAGGTATGGCCCGTTTGGAAAGCACGTCCTTACCAACAGTGTAGATGCTGAATATGTCCCGGGCAGGAAGAGGGCTCTGAGGAAGCGTGGGCATCGGGCGCTGCGTCGTCGCCGTGGAGACGGAGGCCTCACAGACTGGGCTGCGGGGCCTCTGTCCATGTCAGCACCGTGGTTCTCACCCTCTGCCCCTTCTTCCCGGCCCCCAGGTGACCTCCCGGTGGACCTTCCGCTGTCCGGGGTGCCCCCAGGCCCTGTCACACGACGACTCCCACTTCCACGAGCGGCACAAGTGCATCAACTTCTTTGTCAAGGTGTACGGCTACATGCCCCTGCTGTACACGCAGTTCCGCGTGGACTCTGTGCTCTTCAAGACCCGCCTGCCCCACGACAAGACCAAGTGCTTCAAGTTCATCTAGGGGCGCTGCACGGCGGGGAGAGGGCGAGCAGACAGGGCGGCGGCTCGGGGCCCTGCACGCTGAAGGGCCTGAGGGACGCCCACTGGTCGGGCCGGGCCCTCTGCGGGGAGAGGCGCGGGAGGCGGGAGGGGCGGGGTGCCTTGCTCTTGAAGTGGGCGGCACTGGGCCCGCAAGCCTGGCCCCAGGCCCCCAGGGCTCCCTAAACAGCGCACTGGCGATAGCTTACACTGAGGACCGTGGGGACTCCGGGGAGTCACTCACACAGCTCCTGAGCCCAGCACGGCTGGCTTGTGGTTTTTTAATTCACTAACAACTATTATTATTATTTAAAAAGTTTCAGATTTGCCATTCAAGGTTTATTTATATATATGTGTGTGTGTATATATACACATATGTGTGTGTGTGTATATGTGGGTGTATACGGATATATGCACACACACTCACAGACATATACATATGTTTGTATTCGAGGGGGAGCTTGGCGTTTCTGCCCATCTCACAAAGTGAGGGTCCCACCGTGGTGGTCTGTATTTTGGTGGAGAAGGATCCTGGCCTTCCTGTACCTGGCTCATCCTTAAAGTTGGTCTCCGTCCTCCACAGGGGTCCCTGTGTGCAGAATCGAGAAAGGGCCGGCGTGGCCCCGGGGGTCTTGCCTGAGTTAAGACCTGGGCGTTGGCTCCTTCCCCGCCTCCTGCTGCCAGCCGTGCTCTGTGGCTCGAGCTGTCCTGCACTCGAGTGCTCGGTGGGATGGAGGGCCTGCGTATTTGGGGGCAGCTGGGCTTCCCTGCCTGGGACGCGTGGGCCGAGGACTCCCTGCTGCCTGTGCTGTGTGTGTACCTGACCTGGCTCCCCTCTCCCCGCCGAGAGTGAGGACAGGAAGGACCGAGACCGCAGACAGACCCCCAAGTGGTTCGTTTTGTTTGACCCTCCTTTTAAAGACCTGTTGTGCTTTGGCCCAGACTTTCCTGAAGGTTCTCTCACGTAGAGAGCGGATGCCTGGCCGCTGCACTTCAGGGGGGTCTGAGTGGTTGGTTGCAGGTCGGCCGACTCTCTCCGGCTCAGGGCAGGTGAGCACAGCACCCTTTGAGCCCCACCCGGCTGGCCGGGAGCCACAGCAAGGCACCTGCCTTGGGATGATAACCTGGGTGAAATTCACCTTCCCCACGCCATATGGACCCGCCTCCTGTAGTTCCTAGATCCTTCAGGCCGGTGGGTGCCAGGCCCCGCCGCCGGGGTTGGTTTGGTCTGTGTCAGAATGATGGGAGGATAGGATTTGTTGGGTTAAGTTCAGGTCCAGCCTGAAGCTGAACAGGTGTTCACATCCCATATTACCACTTCCCTCTGTGGGTTTCAGTCGCTCTTCCTGGGCTGAAAGAGAAGGAAGCCAACTTTTTTTTTTTTCTGGTGGTGGCAGCAGTAGGGGACTGAAGACAGTGGTGTCACTGGCGTTGGCTGGGATGTAGCCCGTGACCTCTGCCGTTATTTCTGGACCCCCCTTTCCTCCAGTGAGGCTGAGTCTAGGAGGTTCCCCTCAGTGACGGAACACAAGCTCGGGCCTGTCCTGGGCACGCACATGCCTTAAGCCAGCTCCCTCTTCCCCGGACCTCCACCTCCCATGCACCTGTTTCCAGGGGGCACATCCCTCTCTGACCTGCCTGCCCCCCAGGGGGTCCTCTTCAGGTGTCACCTGAAGCCAGCTCTGTCCTGGAGGGAGCACCCCCCTGGAGGGCTGCTGGACCTGAGGGACCCGCCCCGTCGGCGGGCAGGGCCGGGCTGTGTCTTCCTGCTTCCTGACGTCCCTGCTGGCATCTCCCTGTGTCTCCCCTGCTGAGGCTGCTTCCTAGGAAATGAGCTCTGCTGCTCGGCAGCCCAGCGAAGGGATCCAGACCCCCGCCTCCTGACTTTCTAATTACTCCTTCTTTGACCCCGGACTTGATTCTTTTTAGCAGTAGCCTTCTTCCCTTTGGGAAGCCAAAGAGTGTGGTGTTTTGAGCTATAAATGTGGCTGCTATTTTTATCTTGTCTCTCTTAATGTGAGGAACGCCTGGACCGCCTCTGAGCACAGGGTCCCTGGTGAGAAAGTAGCCGTGTCAGGACCCGCCGAGGTGGAGCCAGGGCACGGGGTCCCTGAGTGTCAGGACAGAGCTGGAGCAGCTGGTGCCCTGAGCGGCGGCGGGGATGGCGTCACAGGGCACTGCGGGGTGGTGGGGGGAGGTGACGTCAGCGCAGACGCGGGCGCCGTTGGACCTGAGCGCGGCGCTGACTTGGAGGAGCCGGGACTGCGGGCTCTGTGGACACGGGCTGGTCTGTAAAGGACACTCCTCCGGGCGAGAGGGGGTCAGGGCGCTCCGGGGCCTGGTCGGGTCTCCCAGAAAACAGCCGTCACATTTTGCGAGGCGGGTTAGGGGGCCGCCCAGATCCAGGCTTCCGGTGCCTCTGACGCCTGTTGTTCACCTTGGGGGGTCCAGAGTTGTCTGGGCCGCCTGGCTGGCGCCCGCAGCCTGGCACAGCCCTGCCGACGCCCGGGGCAGGTCCGCTGTCCCCTGAGCGCCCACTGCCGTCTGCGCTCACAGAGCCCAGCGCGCCCTTGCTCCCCAGTCTGCTCTCTCCCGAGAGACACCCGCCCGAGGGGAGGCCCCCACCAGACCTGCGCCGTGGGCCCCCGCCTGTGTGCGCCGCCGCTCCAGCAGGGCCCGGGCGCCGCGCCGAGGAGGAGCCCCTCCGGAGCGGCCTGCCTGTGTGAACGCGGGCGCTGCTCTCTGCAGTGCTCGCATTCTGGAGGGGCAGGCTCTAATACTCACGCCATGTCCACCCTCCCCACCCCTTTTCCAGTCATGAGCACAATGGTCTTACGTTGGGTTTTTGTAAAAAAAAAATAAAAATAAAAAATGGAGACTACAAGCAGCTTGGAGGTCTTTGGTGATTTTTCTCTGCAGGACAGAAGAGTGATCTGAGGGAAGGTGCCTCCTGGTTCCAGGAACCCCCCACCCCCCACCCCCTGTGCACGGCCTGTGGCCCTTCCTGCACGGCTTTGCTTGCCTCGGGCCCGGAGTGACCTGCGTCCCTGAGCCCGGGTGATGCTGTCAGGGCGCATGGGCAGCCTTGCCCATTTCTAGTGTCCGTTTCCAGGATGGGTCACTAGATTAGATCGAGAGGAACTTAGGTGTCACTGAACTGGTTTGAGTGTGGACATGGGATGGCATAGGGTATGTGTTTGCCACCTTCCTCACGGTGACTTGTAAATGTGTGTGGCTGGTGCTAGGGAGCTCCCTGTGTGTTCCCCCGCCCAGAGCAGGGGGCTGGTTTATAATGGCCCCACCAGACTTAGGGGTCATGAAAAGTACCTGCATCTAGCTGATGCTTAACTCTTGCTGCCTGTGGTCCCAGGCTTCTGCTCAGCCACGGGATCGGAGCCATCCTTGGGGAGAAAGCACTGAGCCACAGACTAGGAGACGGATGGAGACAGGAAGGAGGGTGGGAAGCCAGGGAGACGCTGGGTTGGGGTGCTCCTCTCCTGGGTTCGGCAGTTGCGAGTTTGGACACGGACTTGGGCAAACTTCGGGATATGGCGAGGGGCAGAGAAGCCTGGTGTGCTGCAGTCCATGGGGTCGCGAAGAGTCGGGTGCAACTGGAAGACTGAACATCAACAGCAGTCCTAAGGATGCCTGGGCCCGTAGCCCAGCATTCCTCTGAAAGGAAGGCTGACAACTGATGAGGTAGGCTTGTGGCAGGTGAGGCGGGAGGCTGATGTCATATTGGGTGGGGATGCCTGCTTAGGTCTGGAGTTGTGGCTGCCAGGGTCCCGTTCTTCCAGCCATCCATCTCCTTGTTACAACTTGTCCCAGGACCAGGGAGACTTGAGGAAGTTGCCCAAGGCTGTGGAAATTGGGGTCTTGCTAGAGGAAGAGGTAACACGTCTAACTTGGGTTCTGTTCCCAAGTTACTTAGTTCTGGCTTGGACCTGACAAGGTAAACCAAAGTGGTCAATGTTAGTGGTTGATATTATTATCACTGAGATAGAAGATTCCACAATATTTGCAAAACTGTGGTTAAGAAAGGATACTGGATTCAAACCCATTAAACTGGTGGGAAACACATTGTATTTTAAACTTCTCATCTATAAAATGGTAAGACTTGTGCCCACATCCTGAAGACATGTTGAAAATAAACATTTATGTGAAGAGTCCACTGCTTGGCCCTCAAGAGACGTGGACTGTTGGGGTAACATACTGGAATGTTCTTAGTGGCTGTTTCTCCACTCGTTTTTTTAAATTGGAGGAGAATTACAATATTGTGGTGGGTTTTGCCATACATGAATATGAATCGGCCGTAGGCATAGGTGTTTCCCCCCATCCTGAGCCTCCCACGCGCCGCCTTCCCCTGTCCATCCTTCCAGGTTGCCGCAGAGCCCGGGCATCCATCAGACTCTCCTCGTTTTACACGTGGTGATGCATGTGTTTCAGCGCTATTCTCAAATCACCCCACCCTCTGCTCCCACTGAGTTCAGAAGTCTGTTCTTTATGTCTCCGTTGCTGCCCTGTGTGTGGGATCATCAGTACCATCTTTCAGGATGCCCTATGTGTGCGTTAATGTGTATTCATCTTTCTGGCTTCCCTCTGTATAAGAGGCTCTAGGTTTATCCGCCTCATTAGAACTGACTCACGTGCGCCCCTTTTTATATCTGAGTTATGCCTCAGTGTGTGTGTGCCACGCATCCTTATCCACTCACCTGCCGGTGGACATCCAGGCCCAGCTGTTCGTAGTGCTGCAGGAAACGCTGGGGTCCGTGTGTCTCAGCTCTGGTCCCCTCAGGGTATATGCCTGGGAGTGGGACTGCTGGGTCGTGTGGTAGTTTGATTCCTGGTTTTAAAGGAACCTCACACTGTTCTCCACAGTGGTTTTATCCGTGCTCGCATTTCCATCAGCAGTGCAGGAGGGCTCCCTTTTCTCCATGCCCTCGCCAGTGTTTATTGTTGGCAGGCTTTTTGATGATGGCCCTTCTGACCGGTGTGTAATGATACCTTTTTGTGGTTTTGATTTGCATTTCCACTTGTCACGCCAGCTCATCCAGGTCTCAGTGGAAGCACTGTCTTCGAGAAGCCCACCCTGCTCTCAGCTGCTGCTCACCTGCCCTCCGCCGCTGTCTCCTGTTCCGGTGGCCGCCCGGCACCGTCGTGGGTGTGCCTCCCACACGAGAGCGTGAGCCTCTGGAGGAGAGAGCGCTGGAGTCCGTTGTCATGTGTGTGCTTTGTAAATGTTTCCCCAGTTTGGAGGTCACCCGTCCATTTTCTTTATGGTATCTTCTGATGAGCAGAAGCTTTTAATTTTGCTGAGATCTAATTTGTAACTATTTTTTCTTTTTTGTTGCTTTCTGTGACTTGAGAGCCCTGTGCCTAACCCAAGTCATGAAGGTATTCTTTTAATTTTTCCACTAAAAGCTGTACAGTCCAGGCTCCATCTCATGTTAATACTTGTGTATGGTGTGTGGTAGTAGTCAAGGTTCTTTTTTTTTCTTGGGCTATTTAGCTGTTCCAGCACCTCTTGTTAAAAAATAATTTCCTTTCTCCATTGAATTGACTGGGGCCTTTCTTGACGACATAATGACTGTCTGAGCTCTCTTCTGTTACTGATTTGTTGCTAATACCAGACTGTGTGAATAAATGTAGTTTTTTTGTTTGTCTTGAAACAGCATAAATTCTCCAACTTGCCTATCTTTCTTAGAATTGCTTTGAGTGTTTATAGTTACATTGTATTTCTATATATAAATTTTAGAATTAGTTTGCCAATTATTTTCTAACCTGCTGGAATTAAATTTTTAAAAAAATTCTTACACGTAGAACTTAGAGTGATTTTAGCCACTTTTATTTTTTAATTGAAGTATAGTTGATTTACCATGTTAATTTCTGCTGTACAGCAAAGGGACTCAATTATACATATATATATATATTTAAAATATTCTTTTTGACCATGGTTGATCACAGGATACTAGATGTCGTTCCTGGGCTGTACCGTAGGATCTTGTTTATCTCTTCCATATATAACAGTGTACGTCGGCTAACCTCCCACGCTATCCCTCCCGTAAACCTCTCCCCTCTGACAACCGTATCCTCTGCTTCTATTTCGTAGTTAGGCTCATCTGTGTTGTGGTTTAGATCCCACATGTCAGTGACAGATGGCGTCTGTCTCTCTCTCTGACTTCATGCAGCATGTATGATAATCTGTAGTTGCATCCGTGTTGCTGCAAGTGGCCTTATCGTTCTGGCTCAGTAGTGTTCCCCGTATCTGTGCACCGGATCCGCTTTATCTGTCCGTCGGCCAGTGGGCATGTAGGCTTGTGTCCATGTCTTGGCTGTTGTGAAGGGTGCTGCTGTGGACATACAGGTAGGTGCGTGTATCTTTTTGGATTAGAGTTTTGTCTGGGCATTTGCCCAGGCGTGGGGTTGACAGGGATGAGAATTCTTTGCCTATCATCCCTTCTAGGAGTTTTATGGGGTCGTAGCGTATGTTTAAGTCTTCAGACCTATCATCTTGAGTTTATTTTTGTGTATGGTAAGAGGATGTGTCCTAACTTCAGTTCGCATGTGACATTTTGGCCACTTTTAAGTTCACCATATAACGGCAGTGAGGACATTCACAATGTCTAGCCACCACCACCAGCTGTTTCTAGCACTTTGTCTTCCCAGGTAGAGAGGCTGTGCCCATCAAGCAGGCACTCTCCATCTCCCCTTCCTTTCAGCCCCTGACACAGCCTCTCATATTTCTATGATTTCGTCTATTCTGGACAAACATATGAATGGAGTCATGGAATATTACAGCTTTTTTTTGTCTGGCTTTTTTAATATAGCATGTTTTCAAGGTTCATCCATGTTATAGCATGTATCAGAATTTCATTCTTTTTTTATGGTTGGACAATGGTACCTTGTTTGTGTACAAATAATTACAGCATGAAATACTGTTTATCCATTCACCTGTTGATGGATATTTGGGTTACTTCCATGTTTTGGCCATTGTAAATACTGTTATGAACATGGATGTACAAATTTCTTTTGTGTAGATACCAATGAGTGGAATTGTTGGATCATATGCTGCTAAGTCACTTCAGTCGTGTCCGACTCTGTGTGACCCCATAGACGGCAGCCCACCAGGCTCCCCCATCCCTGGGATTCTCCAGGCAAGAACACTGGAGTGGGTTGCCATTTCCTTCTCCAGTGCATGAAAGAGAAAAGTGAAAGTGAAGTCGCTCAGTCTGTCCGACTGTTAGCGACCCCATGGACTGCAGCCCACCAGGCTACTCCGTCCATTGGATTTTCCAGGCAAGAGTACTGTGGTGGGGTGCCATGATCATATGGTAACTCAATATTTAACTTTCTGAGGAACGGCCAAACTCTTTTCCCACAGCTGCTGTACCATTTCATACTCCCACCAGCCACACACAAGGGTTCAGTATCTTCATACCCTTGCCATTACTTGTTTTATAATTAGTAACTTTAAAGTCCTAGCCATCCTAGGAGATGTGGAGTGGTACCTCACCTAGGGTCTGATGTACAGTTGCCTAATGACTAACCATGTTCAGCCCCTTTTCATGTGCTGATTGGCCATTTGTATTTATTGTTCAGAGAAATGTCTATTCAAGATCTTTGCCCATTAGAAAAATATCGGTTGGGGACTTCCCTGGTGAAGACTTTGCCTTCTGAGGCAGGGGATTCGATCCCTGGTTGGGGAGCTAAGATCCGACATGCCATGGTCAAAATAACCAAAACATGAAAAAGAAGGCAATACTGTAACAAACTTAATAAAGATTTAAAAAATGGTCCACATAAAATTTTTTAAAAGCTTTTTAAAACTGGGTTGTTTATTATTGCTGTTATGGGATTTTGATGAGATTATACTGAATCTGTAGATCAGTGGGTAGAATTGAAATATAATAATACTGAGTCTCTAATCCATAAACATGCAGTTCTCTCTTCATGTATTCAGATCTTCCCTAATTTCTATTATCAAAAATTTTGAGGCTTTTTATGTAGAGATCTTACACATCTTTTCAAAAGTTTATTCCTAAGTATCTCTTTTCACATTATTATGAGTGGAACTGCTGATTTTTAAAAAGTTTTTTTTCTGATTACTTATTACTAATTCTAGGATTGTTAGGATTTTCTTTTTTTAAATTGTTTGGAGCATAATTACAATATTGTGATGGGTTTTGTGATACATCAGCGTGAATCCGCCACAGGTATGTATTCCTCCGCGTCCTGAATGCCTCTCCCGCCTCATCCTACCCCTCCAGGTTGTCCCAGAACACTGGCTTTGGTGCCCTGCCTCATGCACTGAAGATTTTCTGTGTGAGTAGTCTTTTGCTCATAGCCCTGGAAATTGGCTCCTGTATCCTTGGGAGAAGTTTGGGAGGAACCTGTACCCAGTATGTTCTTTGGGTGAGCTAAGTCCTCAGAGACAAGGCAATGCTCAGCATATAACAGGTGTTAATAAATGCTCAGAGGGGCAGAAGGGCCCACAGATGACTGGAAAAGGCTTCCTAACACCAAAGGTCTTTATTTTGAAAGTATTGTGAACATTGTAATCTAGTTAAAAATTTATATGATCTTAGGAAACCTTTCGTTGATAATGTGTGTGGTAATCCCAAATTACTGTACAGTATGTGAATTACAGTTACTTTTCTTTTTTTAAATTTTTTATTATTTATTTAGAGCTTCCATTTTACTTTATTTTACTTTACAGTTCTATTGATTTTGGCATACATTTACATGAATCTGCCACAGGTTACAGTTACTTTTCATTTGTGACTGATTTCATAGTTGTATGCCATGAAGACATAATCTGCCTTAGAAAATATTGCCATGGTTTATTGTAGAGAAGTGTAAAAGGATAAATTCTGCTAGCATAAGAGTGATCGTGCAGAGGACTCGTCTCTTCCCTCCGCCCCCAGTGGCTTCAAATAACAAATAAGAAGAAATATTCTTTATGCTTAATGGTAAGATGTGGGCAAAACACCTCTCAAAGATCTGTGGTTCTATGACTCAAAAAATGCTGAAGTTTAATACATGTAAGTCCCCCCCCCCCGTTTTATTGAGATGTTATTGGTGTACAGCATATTTAAGCTGAAGGTGCACAACATGATTTGATACACGTATCACAGAGAAATGATTACAATAAGGTTAACCCTGTCCTGTCACATCGTTGGCACTTCTGTGGTAGTAACTTTTAAGATCTACTCTCAACAGCTTTCAGGTGTATCATACGGCATCGTTAATTACAGTCACAGTGCTGTCCCTTAGATCCCTACAACTCGCCTATCTTCTAGCTGGACATTGTATCTGGCCCTTGACACCCACCACCCTTCTCGTCTTTGAGATTCTACGTGAGAGCACACAGTGCTCGTCTGTCTCTGACTCTTGTAACCCTTAAGGTCCATCCATCTTGTCAAAGGCAGGAGTTCCTTCTTCTTAATGGCCGAATAATAGTCCCCTGTGCCTGTATCCCACACTTTAGAAAATCTTTTCCTTTATCAAGGGGAACTTCAGTTCCCATGTCTTGGCTATTTTGAGTAATGCTACCGTGAACATGGGGACGCAGCAATCTCTTCGAGCTAATTTCTTCATTCCCTTGGGATATATACCCAGAATTGGGGTTGCTGGGTCATACGGTAGTTGTTTTTGACTTTTTGAGGAACAGCGGTGCTCTTTTCCACAGTGACTGCACCGGTTGACATCCCCACCAGTAGTGCACAAGGGTTCCCTTTTCTCCACGTCCTTGACAAGATCTGGTATTTCTCATCTCTTGGTAGTAGCCATTCGGACACGTGTGAAATGGTGCCTCACTGAGGTTTTGATTTCCATTTCCCTGATGGCTCGTCATGTGGAGCCCCGTTTTGTGCACCTGCTGGCCATCCCTATGTCTTTGAAAAAATGTGCATTCAGGTCCTGTGCCCATTTTTAAGTCAGGTGGTTTTCTGCAGTCGATTTCTATGAGTTCCTTATATATTCTAGCTATCTCCCTCTATCAGATAGCTTGCAAATCTTTTCTCCCATGTGGTTGCCTTTTCATTTTGTCGGGTTCCTTTGCTAGTAGTCCCAATTGTTGATTTTCCCTTGTTGCTTGTTTTTGGTGTCATTGCCAAAAATTGTTGCCAAGACCAGTGTTGAGCGTTCCCCGTTTTCTTCTAACACTTTTACAGTTTTGGGTCTTACATGTAAGTCTTTATTCTTTCAACTTAATTTTTATGAGCAGTATAAGGGGGGGAGGGGGACCAATTTCATTCTTTTGTGCATGGTCATCTAATTTTCCCAATGCCATTTACTGAAAACTGTTCTTTCCTCATTGAGTCTTATGGACTTCCTTGTCAGATATTAGTTGACTGTATGTATATGTGTGCATTTATTTCGGGCTCTCAGTTTTGTTTCCTTGGCCCATGTGTCTGTTTTTATGAGCTTTTGTTAAGCTTAAAATGAGGAACTGTGCCTCCAGCTTTCTTTTTCTTTTTTTTGGGCTATTCAGGATCTTTTGTGCTTCCAAATTTTTGAGTTTTTTCTTCTCTGAAAGTTGCAATTGGAATTTTGAGAGGAATTGCACTGAATCTATAGATGGTAAAATGCTTTTATGATGTGATTAAGACTAAAATGTGATCCAGGAACAGTGTTGGCTGCAGCCTTCAGCAAGACTAGATGAGTTTGGCTCAGGTCTACACTACCTATCTCCACAATTCAGTGGCATCTTCCTTCAGAATTGTAATTGGTTATTTTTACCGCATTCTGGGGCTTTCCTGGTGGCTCAGTGGTAAAGAATCTGCCTGCCCTGCAGAAGGGCCAAGTTCGATCCCTGGGTCGGGAAGATCCCCCACCCCCCGGAGAAGGAAATGGCAACCCACTCCAGTATTCTGGCCGAAGAATCAATGGACAGCCGAGCCTGGCGGGCGACAGTCCCTGGGGCCGCAGAGCTGGACATGGATGGCTGCATGACCAAACTACCAGGTTTGAAAGAGTAACGTTGTTTACCCCCAGCTCCACAGCGCTGAATTTGTGAGCACTGGAGGTTTTCTGCATTCACTGTATGGCATGAACTGGTGAGACGGCACTCAGCTTTCCTCGTGGCTGTTGGGGAAACACTGGACTTGGGCCCCCTTTCCTCACCAGGCTGCTGGGCTCACATGAATACATGATCATACAGCTTTGGAGGTTTCTTCATTCTCATTTCTGTTGATACTTCATTGTACAGGTAAACCTCATTTCATTGTTCTCTGCAGGTACTGCATTTTTTTTTTTTTTTTTTTACAAATTGAAGGTTTGTGGTAACCCTGTGTTGAGTAAGCCTACCGGTGCCATGTTCCCAACAGCATTACTTTTAAATTAAGGTCTGTACACTAAAAAAAAAAAAAATGCTCTTGCACATTTAATAGACTGCAATATAAATGTAACTTTTACATGCACTAGGAAATGAAAAAATTCATGTGATTTGCTTTATTGAGAGATTGATTGTCGTGGTCTGGAACCAAACTATCTCCAAGGTAAGCCTGTAGTTTGGAAAAGCCAACTTCTGCCTTAATAGGACAACTGTGAGGCCCCAAAGCTTCAAGCCGTCCAGGGGTCAAGAAGAGTAGTTTGTTACCTTTACTTAAAAAGGAATGAACAGACCTGTCTCCTCTTTGCCAGCTCGTGATCCCTGGTGGTCACACATGACGGTGCAGTGAGGCAGCAACCACTTGCTGGCGATGGGTTTGGGGAAGTCACCTTCTGTACCTCAGTTTCCTTATCCAGCACTTAGATGTTCACTGTTTTCAGCTACTAAATTATGGGATAATTTGCTTCACAGCAATAGATGCTATTTTGCAGAAAGATCAAAAGAAATGAGAAAACCAGGGTCCTCCTCACTGTTTTTCATGGCTTTTCAATTAGTATTTAATCACTAGGTTAATCATGGCTTTTCAATTAGTATTTAATCACTAGGTTAATCATTAGGATTTTATTAACATTTTTCTAAACATCACCCTCTGCCCCAGGTTAGTATCAGTGGGCTGCACTTCCGACAGCAGGTCCTACCGTTTTTTTCTGGGTCGTCTTCTCGCCAGTCTGGTTTGGTATCCAGATACCCAAACTCTAGGCAGTTATTCACACTTGCTATCTCCCAACTCTGTGCAGGGCAGGATCTAGATTTTCTCTGCTCTAACAAATGATTCTTCATGTCTTCCTGACTGGCTTCTGCCATGAAGTAGGTGGTGATGATAGTTGAAACCTTCATAATTTCTTAATTATTTCCTGCCCGTCAGTCTATCAACTAATTTACATTCACATACTGTTTGTCTCTTTAGTGACCATCTCTCGAGATTAAGACCTTGGAATTGATCCCTTGGGATTACTTAAGCCCTTAACAAAAATCCAACTTGGACAAATCCAAGCCATTCCTAGACAAGTCACTCACTGTTATAGGACATTTAAGTAAAACAACCTTTTGATTTCTATTTTATACTGCTTTTGCATTTTTCAAGATGTTAAAACTTTAAAAAAACTTACCTTGATTTCTCTTAAATTTTATTAGGAAGCATGCCTACATGCGCTGCGTTATTTACAACTGTCCTAAGAGCAAGCTAAATTTTCATAGCCCTGGCATGTCCATCTGTTGCAGTGTTCATCTTCTCCCACTGTTTACTGTGGACACATCTGAGGCCCCTCGACTGGAGGGACCTGTACCTTGGGAAGCACAAACCTGTGGAAACATGGCTGTATCCAACCAAGGCTGGCCCAGCTGGAGACGGCAGAAATGAAGTTGTGTTTTTCCTTCTCTGCTTCCCAGGGACAGGGCCATTTCAGAGAGAGAACTGACAGTCAGCTCTGTAAAACCTGCGCAGGTAGAGGTTTACATGCTACAGTCCTTGGGTCACTCAAGCCCGCCGTGACGCTCTGCTGCTGCCCGGCTGGAGCACTGATTTCCAACTGAATCTCAACCAGTCTGAAAAGACGGCAGGCACTGCTTCTGCTGTAGGCCAGTTCTAAGACTTGAGTGCCACTCCCCTCCCCCACATTTGAATACTAACAGAACTGGCATGAGTGTGGCAACTGACGCTATGTTAGACTAGATGGAATCTGGTAAATACCTGTTTCAAACAATCCCATTATTTCAGATCCAGGCGTCTGAGTTTAACGTGCAGTGGAATGCGGAGAATCTGTGGGAAGGGCAGTGACACAGGCGAGTGGAGCCTAGTTCAGGCCCTCCCCCAGAAGGCCAAGGTCAGTGTTAGTGGTCTGTGCTGCTGTTTTCCATACAGATACAGCTCAGATCAAGTTGAGCACCCTTTTATACAACTGAAGAAATATATTAATGCACACACGAAGCTAAAATCTGCCAAGTTCAGTTCTGTATATTTTCATATCTTTTCACAGATGCTAAGTGAATGCATAAATTTTAGGTTCAACAGAACACAGCTACTTCTATAAAAAATAAATTTTATTAACAAAATGAGCTCATATTATAAAACCAAAATGAACCTTTGCTAATTTCTTGGCATCGTCTTTCTTACTAGCTACAGCACTGTAGACAATAAACCAAATCAAAGACTAGGTGCTCTGCCTGAGGCCTGTGAAACTGTGCCAAAGGGGCCACAGTCGCCATCTTTCACGTTCCTCCCACCACCGACCCGACGCAAGGCTGCTGTGACTCTCACTCCCCCTCAGCCTGTTGCCTTACCTGCCTGGCTACGCAGGCCTGGGAAGGACACTCGCCTCAAGTTTAAAGGGAGAGCTCTCTCCTCAAACAGTGCTGAGAAGCCGGACTGCAAAGCTCTGGCTGCAGCTCCTGAGAAGGCGTCTCAAAAGCCACTTCGTGTTCTTCGAGAGAGAGCCCACCGCCACCGCGGCCTGCCAGCTGCGGGTCTTCCCTTCCTCGGTGGGGCTGCGGTGAAGGACGCAGGGGTCCAGGGAGGTGGAGGTGGCGCGGGCCCCTCCTCAGAACTTCTGAAGGAACTTGAGGACCAGGTCCCGCAGGCGGACGCGGAGCACCTCGTCATCGTCACAGATGATATGGGTCGAGTCTTCCTCAATCTGGATGAGGGTCTCGGCTTCCTGCAGCAGGACGATGTGGCCCTTGGCTGTGTCTTCCACCTTGATGTCGCTGAAGCCGTGCTGCACCAAGAGAAGAGGGGCAGGAGGGCCTTTTAGCGTCCGAGACGCTCCTTCCCCGGTGGCTCACACGGGAAGGACGGACTCGGCCTGCAGCACAGGGGGCCCGGCGGACTCCAGTTTGTGGGATTGCGGAGAGTCGGACACGACTGAGCAGCTGACACTTTCACTTTGCTTTCCAGCGTTGGCTGCACTGAACATTCTAGAAACTGGCATTCTGGACTCCTCAATACAGTTCTTCAGAGCAGTCCCAGGACCTACTATAGCAATAGAATTCCAGGCGAAGCTCCCAACCATGCGAACAACAGAATTCCTACCACCTGCCTAAGCTCTGAGGAGCACATCCAGGCAGCTGGGTTCAGGAGGCTCGGTGTTCCATCCCAGCCTCCTGGCCACACCTGGGGTCCCTGTAAAAATGCTCCACCCTGTCCCCGGAAGATGCCTTCCTCACCACAGGTACCAATGACCTTGTGACCTGGCAAGTCCCTCCCAAAGGGGAAGATCAGCAGTGTATCACATACTTCTCCAGGGCCCCTCCAGTGCTAACTCAGAATCTCCTTACACATCAGATGTCAAGTTGAGAAAGAAGAAAAGGAGTGGAAAGAAGAATGATTTGCCTGAGGACACAAATAGGTAATAACCATGGCCGAGGGAGGTTCTCCGTCTCTGGCGCAGAAAGGGATGTTCCTCCTGTAGGAGGAGATGGGGGCAGACACTGGAGTGGGAGACAGTCGGGTCCTAGAGATCAACTCCTGGGAGAGCCAGACAGAAGTAAATAAGATCTTTCTGGGAAAGCCAGGTGTTTCAAGTTTTCAAGAAACAAGTGAAGCATGAGTCCCATTAGGACAGCCGGGGGCGCCGCACGGTCAGGAGGAACGCTGGGGAGTGCACAGCACGCGGGGTCCCCAGGGGGTGTCCCCACATCACTAGGGGCCAGGGGAGCCCAACAACTCGGGGAAAGCCCTCCATCTGAGGAAGATTAAATGACAAGTGGAGAAAATTCCCAACAAAGACAAAGCCTTTAAGATTGGAAAGCACTCAGCTACTGAGTTGGGGAAGGCAACGGCACCCCACCCAGTACTCTTGCCTGGAAAATCCAATGGACGGAGGAGCCTGGTGGGCTGCAGTCCATGGGGTCGCTAACAGCCGGACAGACTGAGCGACTTCACTTTCACTTTTCTCTTTCATGCATTGGAGAAGGAAATGGCAACCCACTCCAGTATTCTTGCCTGGAGAATCCCAGGGACGGGGGAGCCTGGTGGGCTGCCGTCTATGGGGTCACACAGAGTCGGACACGACTGAAGTGACTTAGCAGCAGCAGCAGCAGCTACTGAGTTAGTGTGGACAAAAGGCAGTAACTTAGAAGAAAATCTCTTTTCCTGGGATGGTTTCTAGTGTTAACTGCAGTGCTTCCCGCAAGCAGCAGCATGAAAAAGACTATCTTTAGCCAACTGCTCCTCTCTCCTGTCAAGGCCTTTCTAATTCTGATGCCAAAACAGTGGTCTCCGAAGCCCTGTGACTGAAGCCAGAATTACAAAACACTTTCAGGTTAATAGATTCTTTTTCCTCTTATTTGTAGTCATGAAATCTATTCCACCAGCCACCAGGGACGAAGAGTGGGAAGGGTGATGAGCTGGGGGAGGGACCACCATCCTCCACCATGACCGTCTGCTTCTCTCTCCCACTACCCGTCTGGGAATCACTGGCCCTGCTCCCTGAGCTCCAAGGGATCAGGCCATCCTGACCCCTCTGCCCACACCACACTGGCATCTCCTCTGAGCCGGCCACGCAAAGGGTCTTCTCATACAAAGTGGGGCCCTAAGGGGGCTGACCCTTCTTTCCTGGCCGGCCCCCTGCCCGATATGTCACAGCTATGTTTCTGAAGAAAGGCCCCTCTGTCTGGTTCCCACAAGAAGAGGGGCTTGGGGGAGGAAGGTCAGCTCCCCTCTTAACTCTGCAGCTCCCGCCCGGTTTGGGCCCCGCCCTGACCGAGGACCGGCAGAAGCTGCGGGGACAGCGCACGGGCTCCTGGGAGGGACGCCAGTGCGGTCAGACGGCGCATGCGCAAGCCCACAGCGCTCACCTTCTCCAGCGTCTGCACGAACTGGTCCACGGGGATGGAGCCGCTCAGCAGAGGCTTCAGAACCTTGCAGTCTGGAATGTCGTCACTGGCCCGCTTTCGCTTCTTGCCGCCAGTGGGCTGGGCGGGCCTGGGCGGAGGCTGGGCAGGAGGAAGAGGAAAACAGGGGTCTCGTCAAGAAATCACCTGGGAGCCCCAGGTCGGTGCAGGCCACCCGCGGGACCCTGTTCCTGGGGGGCCAGGGCCTGGCCCGGTGCCGCTGTGCCCCGTGTTCCGGGTCTCCGTCTCCAGCTGGCTCTCCACACAGTACACACAAGCTAAAGCCACCCAGCCACGGAATCATTATCTTAGCTGGCAAAGACACCTCCTTCTAGCAAGATCCGTTTTTAATTTTCAGTCGACTCAATTATGTCTGACTCTGTGACCCCTGTGGGCTGTAGCCCCCAGGCTCTAATTCTTAATAACCCACGTTGGCAGCTGGGCCTGGAGCAGTAGTACCAGGGCTGAGGACACAGCCTGTGGGGCCACACTGACCGGTTACAGTCCTTCCGTCAAGAAAATGAAGGGCAGAGCAACTGCCTCTACAATGGTGATAGTAGAGAACTTTGTGAGGCCTAAATAAGACAATGGATGGTAAGGACCTGGTCTGGGGCCCAGCACTTTAAGTGGCTGCTACGGGCATACAACCCTGGGGAATGACAGTGGCAGAGCGCAGCCCTGACGGGGGTCCTCATCAGGGTGAAGACAGAGCCCAAACAGCTGCCCTCCAAGGTGGCAAATGTGCCTTGAAGTGAGGCGTGAGGCTGCGGGGAGATGCCCTCCCCTGCAGGGGCTCCCCAGGCTCCCGGCCCTTGGCCTGACTGCTTCGGGGCCCCCGAGGGCAGGGGCTGCGCCTGCTGTTGGGTCTGCCTGCCCTCCTGCCTCACGCCTGCGGGCTCAGGACGGGCACCTGAGGAGAGGCTGTCTACTGAGCACCACCGGGGAGCCAATGCTTCGGGAGCTGTGATGGCTCTAGAACGGTGGGCCATTCTATACGAGTAATCGTATCTCCTCCCTTTTCTCTCTCCAAGGCACATGGCCAGAGAAACAGTAGTGCCCTTCCCTTCAGATCTGATCCCTCAGGAAGTGTGACCTCTACTATCTGCTGCTGTGGGAAGCACTGTCCTGGCGGCTGGCTGGAATGCCGGCACCTTCTCAGGAGGAGGGCTTCCAGTCCCCACAGCCCCTGGAGGTTCCTCTCGGAGCCCAGCCCAGCCTCCCCAGGATACCTGAAGAACGTGCTTGTTATCTTTAGTGTGCAGCACAGCCGAGACGGTTGCCAAGGAAATGCCAGGCTTAATCTCCATGGGCACCAGCGAGTCTGCAAGCTGGGAACAAAGAGGGGGGTTTCAGTCAGGTTCCCTATAAACTGGGGGCAGAGGGTGCTGCAGCCGTGCTGCCCAGGGTGAGGGGTTAGGAGGCCACGCTGGGCCACTGTGTCCAGCTCAGGGATGGACGGTGAGAAACCGAAAGTCGTACAATGACAGCAGTAGCCTTTAACGCACCACTTACATCAGTGAACAGATCACCCAAACGGAAAATCAGTAAGGAAACACTGGCCTCAAATGATACATTAGCCCAAACGGACTTAATAGATATAGAGAACATTCTATCCACAAACAGCAGAATATACCGTCTACCCAAGTGTACGTGGAACATTCTCCAGGAGAGATCGTACGTGAGGCCACAATACAAATCTCAGTAGATTTTAGGGAGACTGAAATCACATCAAGCATCTTTTCCAACCATAACGCTATGAAATTGGAAATCAACTACATGAAAAAAAATTACACAAGTGCATGGAGGCTAAGCAATGTGCTACTCAACAATGAGTCACTGAGGAGATCAAAGAAGAAATGAAAAAAATACCTGGAAACAAATGAAAATGTACATACAATGATTCGAAATCTTTTAACACATGCTTATATGGTCATCTATGACAAAGGGAGCCAGAATATACAATGTGGAAGACAGTCTCTTCAACAAATGTTACTGGGAAGACTGGACAGCTACATGCAAAGTCTCGTACCATGTAAAACAAACTCAAAATGGATTAGAGACTTAAATATAAGACCTTAAACCATAAAACTCCCAGAACAAAACATAGGCATCTTTGACACTAGTCTTTTATCAATTTTATTTCTTGATGTATCTCCTCAAGTATGGGATTCAAGGGCAAAGATAAATGAGACTGCATCAAACAAAAAAGCTTTTGCACAATGAAGGATACTGTCAATAAAACAAGAAGGCTGTCTAGGGTAAAGGAGAAGGTATTCACAAATGATGCACCAGATAATCCGGAATTCACAGAGAACTCATACAACTCAACTTACCCCCTCGGAAAATGGGCAGAAGACCTGAATAGGCATTTTTCCAAATCAGACATACAGATGGCCAGTGTTACTGATCATCAGTAAGGCAAGTGGATATCAACGCCACAGTGAGGTGTCACCTCATACCTGTCAGAGCGGTGGTTGTCAAACAGACAAGTAACGGGTGGTGAGAGCATAAACAAAGGGGAGCTCTTGTGCATTGTTGGTGGGATGGGAATTAGTGGAGGCGCTATGGAAAACAGTATGGCGGTTTCTCAAAAATTAAAAACAGAGCTGCCATATGACCCAGCAATCCCAGTCCTGGGCATTTACTCAAAGAAAACAAAACACTAATTTGAGAAGATGCATGCACCCCTGTGTTCAAGGTAGCATTATTTACAATAGCTAAGATATGGAAACCACCTAAATGTCTTCTGATTGATGGATGAATGAAGAAGATGCGATACACACACACACACACACACACACACACACACACGGGATGTTAGTCATAAAGCAACAATGAAATTTTGCTGTGACAACATGGACAGACCTAGCGGGTATTATGATAAGTGAATTCTAAAAAGCAAACAAATGAACAAACATAAACAAACTCAGTTATGGAGAACAAACAGGTGGCTGCCAGAAGGGAGGCAGTGGCCAATTTCCCAACTAGGTGACAGAGACTGATTCAAGGGGATGAAATGTACATTACAGGAAATACAGTCAATTATACTGTAATATTATGGTAACAGACTTAGCGTGGTGATCATTTTGTAACGTAGAGATACACTGAATCACTACGTCATTACGCACCAGGAACTAACATGGAGGAAGGTAGGTCAAATATACTTCAACTTAAAAGAAAACAAAACGGGGGGTTGGTTGGGGGGCTCCCCTGGTGGCTCAGTGGTAACGATTCCACCGGCCAGTGCAGGACACACGGGTTCAGTCCCTGATCTGGGAAGAGCCCATAGGCTGCAGAGCAGTTAGGCCTGCGCACAACTATGGCGCCTGTGCTCTGGAGCCCAGCGCCCCACCCACCAGGCCCACGCGCCCTAGAGGCCATGCTCCCCAACAGGAGAAGCCGCTGCAATGAGAAGGCGGCACACTGCAGCTGGAGAGGAGCCCCACGCACCACCACTAGAGAGAAGGCCGTGCGGCAAGACCCAGCACAGCCGAAAATAAAATAAATTTTAAAAAGAGGAAAAAATGTGACAGTGTGAAATGTTCCCACTGAGAGATCCGTGCGCGCTAGGTGCCCGGCCACGCCCACCCTCAAATACCGGTTTCCTTCTGATGCGGCGCTGAACGAGGTCAGGCTGCCGGGCAGACCTGTAAAGCCGAAGGCCTGGCTGGCGCGGCTCACAGACGGCAGTGTGGGAGCGGGCGGGGGACTCTCCCTGGGCGGCCCCAGGGATAAAGTCATCTCCAAGGAGACTCTGAAGTGGCAGCTCAGCCACAGGGAAGTCTATCTGGAGCCCCCAGACGACTCAGTGAGGACATCTCTGGGAAGGAGGGCGCGGTCACTGGCCACCCCAGAAACAGAGGTTTTCTCTTAATGGAGGCCCCTGAGGGCTGAGGACAGGGCTCCCGCTTTGCACATGCAGGGAGAGAGGAGGGGGGTCTGCCAGGGAGCTGATCTGGGGGAGAAACGAGCATCCACTAGTTGTAGCAAAACTGAAAGAACCGTGGCAGATTTTAACTCCCTCCTCTCACATGCACTTCCCAGGCAAAACCAAATGATACTTCTAGAAGCTCTCTCTCTACATCCCACATACAAAGATTTAAGTGAAAGCATGTTTCTAAAAGTATTCTTTGCAATTTGAAAACGCAGAAATAATAAGTGTCCACCCATAAAGGAACAGTGAAATGATGCGACATTCATGATAGACCATTCATGAATGGATTTCAGAAGCTTTTGAATTATCTTGAATGACACAATATACTTACATTTACATGACTAAGGTATTATATGACACATGATTCAAACACACCCACAACACCGTGAAGAGACAAGGCAAACACACAGAAACTGGAATAGTAATTGCGTTTGGTAGTCAAACTAGCATTGACTTTTTTTTGTCTGTATCCTTTTCCTCCTCATTTCCCAAGTTTTCTAGAATGAACAAGCATACTTTTATGGAAAAGGAATCTTATGACAGGGTCATACAAATCAAAGCCTGAGAAGGCCGAGGAGCCTTAAAAGGAGGCCATCCAGAGCACTGGTTCTCAGGCGAGGATCAGGGATCCCGCCTGGGCTCCTGGAGACGCAACATTCTACCTTCTTTGCCTTTCACATTGGAAACTGACGCATGCTCTCTGACACCAGTGGTTCTCCGATTTTAGTGGCATCAGACCCACGAGGAGGGCTGGCAGAGACCGAGAGGCTGGGCCTCACCTGGCAGAGACCCAGAGGCTGGGCCTCACCTGGAGTCTCTGCCTCAGCAGGACTGAGGTGGGGCTGGAGAAACCTGCATTTCCAACAGGTTCTCAAGGCTGCCGCTGCTGGTGACAGTGGCCCCGAGCACCCCACTGCGATCCCCACGGGAAGGCGTGGGCCATGTGCCCCAGCACCGCCACAGCCCACGTCAGCTGGGGGCTCTACACTCACTGGGGTTAAAGGACAAAATCTTCCCAGAATAAAATCTTTAAGTTCTACTAAAATGCATGTAAATGATGATCATGCAAGGGGTGTAAACTTTCCTTACTTTTTGGTTACTTTCATGTCCTCCATCTACTGCTGCATTCAGGGAGACCTGACCCTCACTGGTAAATGAGGTCCAGGAAGGACGAGAAAGCCCACAGCCCTTGGTGGTTAATGACAGAGCTGACAACAGCGTGCTTGTTCTCCAGGCTCTGGCCCCCCGGGTGGCACACTGAACTCTAACAGAAGCAGCACTCCAGCAGGCCTGGTGTTGACACCTGTTACTTCATTACTGGAAACAGGAGGGGGACTTCCCTGGTGGCCTGGCAGCTGAAACTTTGCACTCCCAGTGCAGAGAGCCCAGGTCGGATCCCTGATCGGGGAACTAGATCCCACGTGCTGTAACTCAGAGTTCACGAAGGGCTGGAGACTCTAGATGTTCACTAAGGGCCAGCTCACTGCTGCAGCCGAAGAGGCAGCTGAAAAGCTCCGCTCACTTCCCGGTTATTTGCTAAGGGTCCGTGTGTCTTGGTTCATCCGTGTGTGACAAACTGCAAAGAAAGCCACCCCAGGACGGTCTTCCAGAGACTCAAGCGGAAACCCGGGAAAAGCCCGGGAAGCCCAGCGCTCACCTCCGGCATGATCTCGATCTTCTCGTAGCGACGCTTGAAGGGCAGGGCGAGGACCTCGGCGCGCCGATAGGACATGGCGGGCGGCTGGCAGTCCACCATGAGGTCCATGCGGTGGGACTGCGCCGGCGGTGGCTGGGTGTACTGCTCGGGACAGACCACGTGGAGGGGCTGAGGATCGAGAGGGCGGGTCGGGGGGAGGAGGGCGTGAGGCGGCAGCCGGCCCGGTCCTGAGCTCACCCTCCCCACACGCCACCCAGGCTCACCACAGGGCTGTTCGAACTCCCATCCTCTCAAACCCACGTCACCAGGGACCAAAGTGTGGGGGAGAAGCACAGAAGTTTCAAGGAAAGCCATGGTGATGAGCAAGGGATTTACTGCCTCACTGTGCATTTATTTTCTCACTCTATTTAAGCCACTTTGAGGGTGACACCCAAAAGCCCAAAGGGTCTGCAGGTCCCTGGAGGGCAGTCTCTCTACCCCTCAGCAGCACTGACTGGTGCCCTGATTCGCTGGCGAAGAAGAGCTGTGGCTCTTCCGTGCCCGTCTGGGTTTCCGGTCTGGACCTGTAGGCCCACAGGTCCGAGGCAGTGGGCGATGACCAGGCCATGTCCTCAGTTGAGGAGGACACACCACGTCAGAGTTTTTTGGTTTTTGTTTTTATAAATGTCTTCCTTTATTATCTTGGGAGAAAACCAGTTAGGAAGCCAGTGTTTACTTCGGCCAAATACCACCCAACTGGACACAAGTGGTCCTCATAGAAATAATACACTGCTTATGCTTGCTTTTCCTTCCAGTTCTGATTTTTTATTTTTAGAGGAGAAACCTCTTTCAGGGTGGAAAGCCCACTAGTCTGGAATCTGGAGGGTACCGGGCCGAGCACCCTGGGGGCGGGGGTGAGGACATCGAGCCCTCATCCCGCAGAGCAGAGTGCACAGAGGCTCCAGGACGCGGAGCAACCGGCACAGTGGGCCCCCACTGCCCCGCCCCCCGTACCTGCACTTCTTTAAGCAGCTTTGACACCTGGATGAAATTCAGTCGCGTATCAATGGGGCAGTAGATGCATTTCATGGCCAAGGGCTGGTAGGGAGCCAGTGCTTCCAGGTACGAGAAGTCGGGTTCTAAGGGGAACGCAAGAAAGGAAATTGAAAATGAAGGTGCTGGGGGCTTCCTTGGTGGTTCAGTGGCTAAGACTCTGCGCTGCCATTGCAGGGTGTCTGGGTTTGATCCCTGGTCAGGGAACTGGATCCCACAGGTTGCAACTAAGACCTGGTGCAGCGAAGAAAGTAAATATTAAAAATGAAAGCAACAGAGGGGTGGCCACGTGAGGAAGTGGCTGGCATGGTCAAGGCCCAGCGGATGGACAGCAAGACAGCAAAGGCCCTGAGGGTACAGGAGAGAGTCCTGACTTGTAGGGAGAAGAGTGATTTCCGGGTAGAGAGAGAGAGAGAGGCTGGACTGAGTGCTGCAGGCCGGACGTTGAGCTGCAGGCAGGAGTGTGAGCTCAAGGTTTTCAACACTGACGGAGAGAGATGAGACAATGAAGGGATACCTAAGTAAATGAGGGAGAGAGGAAAGTTCTTTGCAACAAGATGCCAACTAACAAATGTAGAAGAAACCATGAAATTGAAAAAAAAAGAAAAAAGTCATGTGTTGGCAGCCATCGCAGGAATAATTTATTCAGACCAGAATCATCAATAGATGCTGGAAAGATTAGGTAAACCTCTGGGGAAGATCAGATGAATAGACAGCCTCAAAGCGTCCCCCAGGAGATACTGATTAATACTAAAGTGGTGACTTCACAGTGGAGAAGTCTGGTGCAGGCCACTCAAAGCAAGAGCTCAAAGATCACCCCCACGCAAGAGACAAATCCCATGCCTCCTACTCGACAGGATGCAAAGGAGACAAAGAAGGCTCATGACCTGCGTCAACAAGACGCCTGTGCTGAGGCCGCAGTCCAGCGCCCAGGAACTGTCTTTGCCTCACTGGCCAGCCTGTTCTTTGCAGAGCCCCACTGGAGCCGGCCTGCCAAGGACTACTTATTCTAGCTGAGAAAGCTGCCCACCTCGGGCCAAAAGCACTCGCTTAGTCCTGGCATGAAAAAAGACCTGTAGGTTCTCGACACAGCCTGTGCCCCATGAGGACACTTTCCCATATGTAGCCCCTGGCTTCCACACACTGCTCCTTACCCGGAGAACTCTGGAGAATGCACAGAGCTTCCAGGTTTTTGAGTGCTCACTCTTCCGGTGGATCCTGTCTACCCAAGAAGAACCCAGAAACCCCCAAAGGAGCCTGACCTGCCTGGGGGATGACTTCCCCTCTCTGATGGATACTGAGGATCCACTGTATGGATACAATTCCCAGGGGTCACAACCAGAAAAAGTGGCCCAGAACCTAGCGGACGCTGTAAATGACACAGCTTGTGCTCTGGAAGTGCAGCACACCCGTTTAAATATAAATTCCTGACCCAGACAAACGCTGGCTGACGCATGGCACAGACAGTCACGTAGCCCTTGCTCTCTTTTCAGCTGGCTGAAGGGCAGTTTCTGGTCTCGCGACACTTCTTCTGTGCCTTGTCCTACTGTGCTCACTGTCACGTCAGAGCCAGCATCCCTCAGAAAGAACAGGAGCCCCCCCTTTAGTCCTCCTGCTGATAGCGTTCCCCGGATGACTTCCTGTTTAGCCGAACCTGGCAGTCAATGGTGAGGCTCTGGGCGGTGTGAATCTTACAGCCTGGCTTCCTCTGCCTGTGGCTAACAGGGGGCCTGGACGGAGCACGGCTGCCCCCACCAGCTGCTCCCCGGAGTGCTTCCGTCACTCGAGGCTGGGCCACGTACTCCCACTGCTCACAAACCATCCCACACGATGCCGATGTCACAAAAGGCTGATCGGATCAAGACCGAAACAAGGCCCTCTGTAGTCATGCCTGAACGCAAGACCACAACCCCGTCCAAACCTCAAAACAAGCAAATGCCACTCTGTCCTGGCTCTGTTCTTCTAACCCTCTGACAAGAATCAAGATGTCCAACCAGAGAACTACTTCCGGTCCTGATGACACCCAAGCTGGAGCAACGTGCCCTCCTCCAAGATCACCCAACCCAAGGCCCAGCCTGTAAGTTCTTTTGACCATGCCCTGCGATGCCTCCCGCCTCCCCCTGGCAGTCTCCCCGACTCACTGCAATGAGTCAGCACCCAAGTCTGTTTGATTACTGGGATGTTCCTGGTGGTCTCTGGCTGGCCTCACTGCAGGCTGGGCACGGGGAAGGGGCCACTTGGCCCCAAAGCTTTGGGCATAACTAGACTCCTCCACCACTCATGTCTTAAAAGTCATTAGAAAACTCCCAGAAGGCAACCGGTCCTTTCTCCCCAGGCTTTTGGGCCAGGCCTTGTAAGAACTTCTTCCTTATAACATTTCACTAAAAGCACAGAGCTGCCCGAGGAGCCACCCACAGTCCCATCTTACGGAGGTGAGTAACCTGGCTGAGGTTATAACAACTCCGCCTAGGTTTCATATCGAGGCTTTTTACTTCAATGCCCGTGAGAGTTTCAAGTCCCAAGACTATCTGAAGACCCTGATTGATAAGATAATGATTAAGTAAAACCCCAAGCCAGAGCAAACTATAACCTAAGGAGAAAGATCCATCTCAGTCAGTAATTCCTTAAGTCAAGTTGCTCAGTCGTGTCCGACTCTTTGCGACCCGTGGACTGTAGCCCACCAAGCTCCTCCGTCCATGGTGGAAACAGTGGAAACAGTGTCAGACTTTATTTTCTTGGGCTCCAAAATCACTGCAGATGGTGACTGCAGCCATGAAATTAAAAGACGCTTACTCCTTGGAAGAAAAGTTATGATTAACCTAGATAGAATATTCAAAAGCAGAGACATTACTTTGCCAATTAAGGTCCGTCTAGTCAAGACTATGGTTTTTCCTGTGGTCATGTATGGATGTGAAAGTTGGACTGTGAAGAAGGCTGATGCTTTTGAACTGTGGTGTTGGAGAAGACTCTTGAGAGTCCCTTGGACTGCAAGGAGATCCAACCAGTCCATTCTGAAGGAGATCAAACCTGGGATTTCTTTGGAAGGAATGATGCTAAAGCTGAAACTCCAGTACTTTGGCCACCTCGTGCAAAGAGTTAACTCGTTGGAAAAGACTCTGATGCTGGGAGGGATTGGGGGCAGGAGGAGAAGGGGACGACAGAGGATGAGATGGCTAAATGGCATCACGGACTCGATGGACGTGAGTCTGAGTGAACTCCGGAAGTTGGTGATGGACAGGGAGGCCTGACGTGCTGCGATTCATGGGGTCGCAGAGTCGGACACGACTGAGCGACTGAACTGAACTGAACTGAGTGTTAATTACTCTAAGACATGTCTATATTAGATAGGTCAACAAACAAACATTAATATCAGGTATTTAATATTGAATATTTCCCAGTTCACATGAACCTGGAATTTATTGTTTAATTTAGAATTACTTTCTTTAAGCCAAATAAATAGAGCTCATTTACAAATGAACCTCAAAAATATTACCCAGAGACAAAGATATACCAAGACATATTTAGACAGACACAGCGCAAGATCTAGCTTCAAGTCTTTTTTCCCTTTTTCCTCAGTGTCAGGAGTTAGAGATGGTCTAGATAAGTGTTCCTGAGAACCCTGGTCCCAAGGCACAGGGAAAGAAAATCAAGTTCTAACAAAATGGCGGCAGGTCTAAACCAAATGGTGGCCAGACAAAGCAAAATGGCCATCAAAAATCACCACACAGAACACAGAGTTAAGACACACACAGATAAACCTGGCAGTCCTCAGCAAAATGAAAGTGAAGTCGCTCAGTCGGGTCCGACCCTTTGCGACCCGTGGACTGTAGCCCACCAAGCCTCTCTGTCCATGGGATTCTCCAGGCAAGAATACTGGAGTGGGTTGCCATTTCCTTCTCCAGGGGATCTTCCCGACCCAGGGATTGAATCCAGGGTCTCCCACATTGCAGGCAGACGCTTTAACCTCTGCACCACCAGGGAAGCCTTTAAATACAAGAATTCAGTCTCTCAGAAAGCCTCTTATAAAGACACAGAACTTCAGATCCAAGTACTAACAGCTTCAAAGATTTCAAAGGGATGAAAGGAAACCAGGTTGAAAAGAAGGGGGAGGAAGCGGGAGAGGAGGGGAGAGAGGGGTGGCCTTACAGACGTCTCCTGCCACCTACAGATACCCAGGGGTTATGGGACTTTTCCTTGGGCCTCCAGAGAAGGGAGGACTGGAACTCGGCCCTACCAGAAATCAGACGAGACCAGAACCAGAATTCTAGTTCTCTGCCAAGAAGAGGTGATCAGTCCCCAATCCTCAGCTCAGGCTGAGGACCCTTCGACCAGATTCCTGCATCCAGGACCGGGGGACTAGAAAAACAGGAAAGGAAGGAAGGGTTAAGGAGAGGAAAGAGAGAGGCAAGGGGAGAGAAGGCAATAAAGTCTCTTGTTCCTTACCGGTCGGGGCACTCTGGCCAGTTGTCCACGTCAGGAGGAGACCAGGGACAAAAGGGTCCCAGTTGCGGCCGCTGGGTCTGGTCCATTGGCAGGCAAGCTGGCCCCTGAGTACCCCGAGTGGTCAGGATGTCAGTCTCAGCGAAAAAGAGTCCCCACCAGAGTCGCCGTTTGTTGCAGGAAGGCGGACCCCTTCCAGGGACCCAAAACTGGGCTCTTGCCTAACACTCAGAAATGAATTGTCCGGGGAGACACATGTGCTGACAAAGCAAGAGAGTTTATTGGGAAAGGGCACCCAGGTGGAGAGCAGTAGGGTGAGGGAACCCAGGAGAACTGCTCTGCCACGTGGCTCACAATATCTGGGTTTTATGGTGATGGGATTANGTCTGGTCCATTGGCAGGCAAGCTGGCCCCCGAGTACCCCGAGTGGTCAGGATGTCAGTCTCAGTGAAGAAGAGTCCCCGCCAGAGTCGCCATTTGTTGCAGGAAGGGGGACCCCTTCCAGGGCCCGAAACTGGGCTCTTGTCTAACACTCAGAAATGAACTGTCCGAGGAGACACATCTGCTGACAAAGCAAGAGACTTTATTGGGAAAGGGCACCTGGGTGGAGAGCAGCAGGGTAAGGGAACCCAGGAGAACTGGGTTCCTTAAGGGTGAAGCAAGACTGATCACTGGAATTCCTGCAGTTTTTGAATAGCTTACAAAATCCTGTCAACAGTAGTTCTAGACCAGAAATCTGTCTCAGGGACAAAATCTACAAAAACAGCTATGAAAGCCCTGTCCAGTGCACAGTCATCTAATGGGACATTTTGTTTTGTTCTTCTCCTCCGCCTGCTGGGTGATTTATCCTTTGGTATTTACAACAGAATAATGATCTAAAGGATTGTTGCTTTGGAACTGTGGTGTTGGAGAAGACTCTTGAGAGTCCCTTGAACAGCAAGGAGATCCAACCAGTGGATCCTAAAGGAAATCAATCCTGAATATTCACTGGAAGGACTGATGCTGAAGCTGAAGCTCTAATACTTTGGCCTCCTGATGCAAAGAGCTGACTCACTGGAAAAGACTCTGATGCTGGGAAAGACTGAAGGCAGGAGGAGAAGTGGGTGACAAAGGATGAGATGCTTGGATGGCATCACTGACTCAATAGACATGAGTCTAAGCAAGCTCTGGAAGATGGTGAAGGACAGGGAAGCCTGGTGTGCTGCAGTCCATGAGGTCACAGAGTCGGACACGACAACAATAGTATCATATTTACGCCTTACTGTCAAATTCTTCCCAGAGTCTCTACGTGGTAGGTAACATCCTACAGGTACTCAGGGATGGTCCCAGTGGGAAGCACAGGGTTTTGTTTGCTGGTTGATTTACCTGTGAAGATGACCGTGTTGAGACTCGACTTTCCCCAGAGCTCCATGAAATGGACCACGTCCCCGAACCGGAGGGAAGGGTGTCCAGTGAAGACCACGCACGGCTGCCTGAAGTCGTTGCTGAAGTCTCCATGGATGCTGGGGTAGTGCTTCAGCTTGTTGGTCTGAATGAGCTGGAGCACGTGTCAAAAGCACAGGAAGAGATGTTAGCTTGCCCATGAAGGAAGGACTGCTGCACGGCAGAGTGAGTGGAGCACATTAAAAATACAAGGTAAGGACACCGGAGACTTACAGGTGGCAACCTAACATGTGACTTTCTCCAACAATGGGTCTTTTGGGTAACACTGGTCTATGTGTGTGTTAGTCATTCAGTCGTGTCCGACTCTTTGCGTCCTCATGGACTGTGGCCCGCAAGGTTCCTCTGTCCATGGAATTCTCCAGGCAAGAATGTTGGAGTGAGTAGCCATTCCCTTCTCCAAGGGATCTTCCTGACCCAGGGATCGAACCCGGGTCTCCTGCATTGCAGGCAGATTCTCTACCATCTGAGCCACCAGGGAAGCTCTACAACTGTCATACTTATTGGAAACTTTCTTTCAGGCTGTTCTGGCTGGATTCTGTCTAACCCTTCCGTTATAGCTTCCTGACACTCTGAGCCCCAGGCCCAGAAGTCCCCCAGAAGTCTCTGAAGTACAAGTAACTTCCCAAACTCTGTTCATCACTGAGTTCTGTCAACAGTTAACACCTCTCACAAGTAACCTTGTTTACCAGCACAGGACCACTGCTTGGGAAGGTGGAGCTGTGTTACGTCACCGTGGGGACAGAAACACAAGAACCAAGGCTTTCAGAAACGTGCGTGGGAGGTGTGATGTCCTCCTGACAGAGCTGTGGTGAGGAGCAGGCTATGCATGGCTTCAAACCTGTCTCAAAAAGTGAATGTTCTGAACCGTAAAGGTCCTCTTTTCAGTACAACCCCTGGAAACACTCCCCTGCCAATCAGGCCTGACCCAAGACAACACCACAGCTAGTGAGCACCACAGAGGGCATCTTGTGACACTGCCCAGAAGTTCTTCATGCCCCCAGCCCCACTGCTTCACTCTGGCACCAACAGGTCAGGTGATAAACACTCACACTGCAGAGACCCTCAGTGTCAACTAGTATTGCCTTGAGAGGCTTAGTGGTAAAGGATCCGCCTGCAGTGCAGAGACCTGGGTTTGATCCCTGGGTCAGCAAGATCCCCTGGAAAAGGGAATGGCAACCCACTCCAGTATTCTTGCCTGAAAAATTTCATGGACAGAGGAACCTGGCGGGCTACAGTCCATGAAGTTGCAAAGACTCAGACATGACTTAGTGACTAAATGACAACAACATTGCCCTGAGATGCTGTCTGATGGATAAAGAATTAGTGTGAGACATTTCTCGATCCTGTAGTTACTCCTAATGCATAAGAGGGGAGCCTGGAACAACGCCAAGCCCACCTGTTGCCACCCCAACAGTGAGGATGAGGTGAGAATGGGGCCATTCCCAAATAGAAACCCAACTTTCTTTACTCTGAAAGATTAACCTTTAATTCCGAGAGACTGCTTTCATTAGCAAGACCACCCTGGAGGTCTTAATCAGGGGTCACATGCTTGGCTGGGATATGAATAGTAAAGATGGAACACTCATTGCATTCTCACTTCCCTTCCTCAGTTCAGTAAAGTCGCTCAGTCGTGTCCGACTCTTTGCGACCCCATGAATAGCAGCACACCAGGCCTCCCTGTCCATTACCAACTCCCGGGGTTCATCCAGACCCACGTCCATCAAGTCAGTGATGCCATCTAGCTATCTCATCCTCCGTTGTCCCCTTCTCCTCCTGCCCCCAATCCCTCCCAGCATCAGTGTCTTTTCCAATGGGTCAGCTCTTCTCATGAGGTGGCCAAAGTACTGGAGTTTCAGCTTTAACATCATTCCTTCCAAAGAAATCCTAGGGCTGATCTCCTTCAGAATGGACTGGCTGGATCTCCTTGCAGTCCAAGGGACTCTCAAGAGTCTTCTCCAACACCACAGTTCAAAAGCATCAATTCTTTGGCACTCAGCTTTCTTCACAATCCAACTCTCACATCCATACATGACCACAGGAAAAACCATAGCCTTGACTAGGCAGACCTTAGTCAGCAAAGTAATGTCTTTGCTTTTCAACATGCTATCTAGGTTGGTCACAACTTTTCTTCCAAGGAGTAAGTGTCTTTTGATTTCAGCAGTGGCCACAGGACTGGAAAAGGTCAGTTTTCATTCCAATTCCAAAGAAAGGCAATGCCAAAGAATGCTCAAACTACCGCACAATTGCACTCATCTCACACTCTAGTAACGTAATACTCAAAATTCTCCAAGCTAGGCTTCAGCAATACGTGAACNTACGAACAAAACTAGTGGAGGTGATGGAATTCCAGTGGAGCTATTTCAAATCCTAAAAGACCATGCTGTGAAAGTGCTTCTCTTAATATGCCAGCAAATTTGGAAAACTCCACACTGGCCATGGAACTGGAAAAGTCAGTTTTCATTCCAATCCCAAAGAAAGGCAATGCCAAAGAATGCTCAAACTACCGCACAATTGCACTCATCTCACACTCTAGTAAAGTAATACTCAAAATTCTCCAAGCTAGGCTTCAGCAATACGTGAACCGTGAACTCCCTGATGTTCAAGTTGGTTTTAGAAAAGGCAGAGGAACCAGAGATCAAATTGCCAACATCTGCTGGATCATCAAAAAAGCAAGAGAGTTCCAGAAATACATCTATTTCTGCTTTATTGACTGTGCCAAAGCCTTTGACTGTGTGGATCACAATAAACTGTGGAGAATTCTGAAAGAGATGGGAATACCAGACCACCTGACCTGCCTCTTGAGAAACCTATATGCAGGTCAGAAAGCAACAGAACTGGACATGGAACAACAGGCTGGTTCCAAGTAGGAAAAGGAGTACGTCAAGGCTGTATATTGTCACCCTGCTTATTTAACTTCTACGCAGAGTACATCATGAGAAACGCTGGGCTGGAAGAAACACAAGCTGGAATCAACATTGCTGGGAGAAATATCAATAACCTCCGATAAGTGGATGACACCACCCTTAGGGCAGAAAGTGAAGAGGAACTAAAGAGCCTCTTGATGAAAGTGAAAGAGGAGAGTGAAAAAGTTAGCTTAAAGCTCAACATTCAGAAAACGAAGATCATGGCATCTGGTCCCATCACTTCATGGGAAATAGATGGGGAAACAGTGGAAACAGTGTCAGACTTTATTATTTTGGGCGCCAAAATCACTGCAGATGGTGACTGCAGCCATGAAATCAAAAGATGCTTACTTCCCTTCCTAGTTACATACAAATAAAACTGACATTTTTATAACCTACATGGCCTAAAGCATTAGTTGCCCCAGTTAAACAGATAAATGGCTGACTAAAGGTCCAGTTCTCTTGTACCCGCACATGTCAAGGAGATGACTGGGAATCTAAGAAGAGCAGTAGGTCTTTGCACATAAGTCACTTTTTAGGCACTCTAATTTCTTTTCCCCCCATTATATCTACTTTTCCAGTTGACTTACTACCTTTTTGACCATCCAGAATTACCTCTTGCTGACTTAAGGTCTAAACTACACAGGCAGTGAAGCTGTAGGTAGGAATTCTGTAAAGCAGTTTTTATCAGTACCAAAGGCAGAAGTGTGTTTTCCCATGGCACTGGTCACATGATACTATCAATTCCATCGCGCCCTAATATCAATAAGCACATATTAGGAACCCTGACTGTGCAACTTCGGTCTTTTCCCATCCCTAGCTGTGAGTGGGACAAAGGTCATTCGTGACAAACTTGTGGGTAGGAACATGGTAATACCCTTGGAGACCAAGTTCTAAGGAGAGGCTAACCGTTACTAGGGGAGAGGCAAGCACACTTTCAGTGGTAAAGCCACCACCAAGCATGTTCTGCCACACTTAATGTTCTGACACGATTAGATTTCTACCCTGAATTTCACTGTAGTAATGACAAAGTTTGCAAAAGCCTTGGCGACTTAAGACAGTATGAGGGGGCCTTCCTGGTGGCTCAGTGGTAAAGAATCCGCCTGTCAATGCAGGAGGCTTGGGTTCTATCCCTGATCCTGGAAGATCCCACATGCCACGGAACAACTGAGCCCGTGCGCCACAACTACGGAGCTTGCGCTCTAGAGCGTGGGAGCTGGAACCACTGAAGCTCCTGCACCACAGAGCCTGTGCTCTGCAATGAGAAGCCACCACAAGAAGCCAGAGCGCTGCAACGGGAGAGTGGCTCCCGCTCTCCGCAGCTAGGGCAAAGTCTGTGCAGCAGCAAAGACCCAGCACTGCCCCCTGCAAAAGACAGTATGAGGGCTGCATGGGACTGCCCTGGAGGCCCAGTTAAGGCTCTGCCTTCCAAGGAGGGGGCGCAGGTTCAGTCCCTGGCTGGGGAACCAAGATCCCACACGGCACGTGGTGCAGCCAAGAGAATTAAAAAACAAAAACAAGCCAGTATGAGGACGGCAAGTAACTTGCTCAAAACCTTCCACTTGACATCCTAGTTAATGAAAGACCCATCCTTGGAAGCAGAGAAACAGTAGTAAGATTTAAAATAATTAGCAGGACATTTGTTGCAATTTACTCGAGTCAAATAGTTAATTGCATAATAAGTCAGTCAGCGAAATCCCTATACATAAGTACCTGCACAGACGTACCTAACTGGAAGGCATTTTTACAAAATGAAAACATCCGTGTTCCCATTCACACATCAAGAAACAGCATCACCAGCTCCTCCGAAATGCTCCTTGTCCACTTCCAGGCTCTGCCTGCCCCCACGGCTGTCTCTGTGATGACCAGTCTCCTGACTTCTAATATCAAGGGTGAGCTTTCTGTATGTGTCAAAGTGTTAGTTGCTCAGTTGTGTCCAACCCTGTCGTGACCCCATGGACTGTAGCCCGCCAGGCTCCTCTGTCCATGGGATTCTCCAGACAAGAATACTGGAGTNCCTGACTTCTAATATCAAGGGTGAGCTTTCTGTATGTGTCAAAGTGTTAGTTGCTCAGTTGTGTCCAACCCTGTCGTGACCCCATGGACTGTAGCCCGCCAGGCTCCTCTGTCCATGGGATTCTCCAGACAAGAATACTGGAGTGGGGTGCCATTCCCTTCTCCGGGGGATCTTCCAGACTCAGGGATTGAGCCCAGGCCTCCTGCGTCTCCTGCACTAGCAGGTGGGTTCTTTGCCACTAGCGCCACCTGGGAAGCCCCTATACTAAGACATAACCAGCTAGCAGGAAGACTTTGACAATAAGTGAATCTACTATGCAAAAAGGGCAGCAGCAGATTCTAGAATAGAATTCCTCACCCAGTCAATGAAACTGAAGTAGACTATGAGCTGAGCAACATACTGGAAATGCAAGGTGTTAATAAAAAGAGAAAGTAACACATCTTGAGTTAGCATGTTCACAGCCCCCTTACAAGGCAAACAGAAGGCTGTATCAGTTTATCTCCACATTTCTTAATTCTAATGACCTGCTATTTCCGCCTACATTTCTTACTCGCTCTGACCCAGTGATTCCATTTTCTTACCTCAGCATGAGGAAAAGGCGGTTCTGGGAGATACACCTTAGTCTGTTTGTTGTGACAAAGCCTTAAAAAAAAAACAACACAAAAACAGCACATTAGGCAGAGTGCATGGAGGCATTTGCTGCCACCTAGAGGTTACACAGTGCAATTACATGCTGAGGTTAAAATTTGCCTGCCAGCAAATCTCACTGTAAATAAAAGTTGGCATTTATAAAGTAATCAGGATGTAAGTCTCTTGTGAGCATATTTTTAACCTTTAAAATTCCTCAATACATTTTTTCCCTTAAAACACAAGCTTCTTATTTTGGAGTAATTTTAGATTTACAGAAAATTTGCAAAGATAGTACAGAGTTCCCATATACCTCTCACCATCTCACTACGTTTTGTTAAACTAAGACATTGATATCAGTACATTATAGTTAGCTAAGCTCTAGACTCTACTCAGCTGCCACCAGTTTTTCCACTGATTTTTTTTTTTTTTTCCCTCTTCCAGGATCCAATCCAAGATACTGTATTTCATTTAGTTGTGATCAGCTTTTTGGCTGTACCACAAGGCTTATAGGATCTTAATTCCAGACCAGGGATTGAACCCATGACTCCTGCAGTGGACACACGAAGTCCTAACCAATGGACCACCAGGGAATTCCACAGTGATCAGTTTTGAGTAGAAAGTAATTTTCTGTTGAGACAGATTTCTATTTTATACATGTACCATTTCATAAATAGCAGAATTTGGTAAGTCAAACTGGAGAGTGATAAACCTCTCTAGGAACTATCTTAATCCAGAGACACTGACTGTTTTAGGTAGTCTGTTTTTCCCTAGTCAGACATGACATTTAAGACATGGAGATTTCTGGAAAAGCAAATGTGATAAAAAGCTAATCAAGGTATGTGGTGTTCTGTAGGTCTGACATTTTTGAGTTGGGGAAAAAAATACATGCCGTGATTGTTAGAACCTGCTTCTAAGAATCCTACTAAAGCAGAATTAAAGCATTTCAACAATTATAACAGATGTTACTTTTGATGGAATAATTCAGGACTCTGGGGGTCTAGGTTTCGTCTGAACTTCATTATACAATCTATTATAATTTTTCCTACCTTTGGTTGAACTCAACTTTAAAAACATCACTTTATATCCTTTGTGGAAGAAGACGTAAAATATAAAAACAAGATACTTTTTGAAGGGTTACTTATTAATATTGTCTAAACAGACAATAGTAGTGTCTTTATTTTAAACTCAGTAAGAGGGATAAATAAAAGAGCTTGGTTTAAAACTTTAATGTAGAGTGCTGCAAAGGATAATATATCAGTTAGCATCAATACATAAAAGTATAAAACTAAAATACTTCTGTGAAAAAAATAAAAGAGATAAATGCATTTCATGCAAAGATGGGCACAATAAAGGACAAAAATGGTAGGGACCTAACAGAAGCAGAAGATATAAAGCAGAGGTGGCAAGAATACACAGAAGAACTGTACAAAAATGATCTTCATGACCCAGACAACCATGATGATGTGATCACTCACCTAGAGCCAGACATTCTGGAATGTGAAGTCAAGTGGGCCTTAGGAAGCATCACTACTAACAAAGCTGGGATTCCAACTGAGCTATTTCAAGTCCTGAAAGATGATGCTGTGAAAGTGCTGTACTCAATATGCCAGCAAATCTGGAAAACTCTGCAGTGCCCACAGGACTGGAAAAGGTCAGTTTTCATTCCAATTCCAAAGGCAATGCCAAAGAATATTCAAACTACCGCATAATTGCACTCATCTCAAACACTAGCAAAGTAATGCTCAAAATTCTCCAAGTCAGATTTCAACAGTACATGAATTGAGAACTTTCAGATGTTCAAGCTGAATTTAGAAAAGGCAGAGGAACCAGAGATCAAATTGCCAACATTTGTTGGATCATGGAAAGAAAGAGAATTCCGGAAAAACATCTATATTTGCTTCACTGACTACGCTAAAGCCTTGACTGTGTGTATCACAGCTGCGGAAAATTCTTCAAGAGATGGGAATACCAGACAACCTTACTTCCTCCTGAGAAATCTGTATGCAGGTCAGGAAGCAAAGTTAGAACGGGACATGGAACAACGGACTGTGTCCAAGCTGGGGAAGGACTATGTCGAGCATGTATATTGTCACCCTGGTTATTTAACTTATAAGCAGAGTACATCATGAGAAATACTAGGCTGGATGAAGCACAAGCTGGAATCAAGATTGCCGGGACAAATATCACCAACCTCAGATATGCAGATGACACCATCTTTATGGCAGAAAGCAAGAAGAACTAAAGAGCCTCTTGATGAAAGTGAAAGAGGAGAGTAAAAAAGCTGACTTAAAACTCAACATTCAAAAACCTAAGATCATGGCATCTGGTCCCATCACCTCATGGCAAACAGATGGGAAACAATGGAAACAGTGACAGACTTGATTTTCTTGGGCTCCAAAATCACTGCAGATGGTGACTGCAGCCAGGAAATTAAAAGACTCTTGCTCCTTGGAAGAAAAGCTATGACCAACCTAGACAGCATATTAAAAAGCAGAAACATTACTTGGCCGACAAAGTCCATCTAGTTAAAGCTATGGTTTTTCCAGTAGTCATGTATGGATGTGAGAGCTGGACCATAAAGAAAGCTGAGCACCAAAAATTGATTCTTTTGAACTGCGGTGTTGGAGAAGACTCTTGAGAGTCCCTGGGACTGCAAAGAGATCAAACTAATCAACCCTAAAGGAAATCAGTCCTGAATGTTCATTGGAAGGACTGATGCTGAAGCTGAAACTCCAATATCTTGGCCACCAGACATGAAAAACTGACTCATGTGAAAAGATCCTGATGCTGGGAAAGACTGAAGGCAGAAGGAGAAGGGGATGACAGAGGATGAGATGGTTGGATGGCATCACCGACTTGATGGACATGAGTTTGAGCAAGCTCTGGGAGTTGGTGATGGACAAGGAGGCCTGGCATGTTGCAGTCCATGGGGTCAGAAAGAGTTGGACACGATTGAGCGACTGAACTGAAATGCAATGTAGGGGACTCCTCTGGTTGTCCAGTGGTCCAGTGGCTAAGACTCAGGGCTCTCAATGCAGGAGGCCCAGGTTCAATCCCTGGTCAGGGAACCAGACCCCACATGCTGTAACTAAGTGTTCATATGCTGTAACAAAGACCCAGTGCAGCCAAGCACATAAATATTAAAGAGGAATGAACCATTGAATGCCAGGTACTACCCTGGATCGGATCCTGGAAGAGGAAACAAGCATTAGTGGAATGACTGGTGTAATATGAATGAAGCCTGGAGTTCAGTTAACATAAGCACGTAATACTGCGCTTATGCTCATTTCTTAGCTTCGATAGAGACTGCATGCCCATGTAAGATATGAATGCTGCAGGGGGAACCTGAGTAGAAGGCATATGGGAGTTTCTATACTATATCTGCAACCTTTCTATACTTAAAATTATTTACTAAAAGGAACAAGTTATTACTGAAAAAACAAAATTGAAAGACAAAACTGAAAAAAGTGCCAAAATGGGAAACAATGTCTGTAGATATAACAAAGCATGAGGATCTTTAGTACATATATAGGGCTCAAATAAATAAAGGTACAATACCTCTGATATGTAAATAGGCAAATAAGGAATAATTTACAGAAGACATAAACATTTTTCTAGAAAGCAATTTAGATTTGTATAATGAACATTAAAAAATATGTATACTTTTTGTTCCAGTAATACTATTTTTAGTAACTTACCCAAAGCAGATGTAGTCATAAATATACAGAATGATATTAATTGAAAATTTATCACTAAAAGGAAAAAAACTGGGAAAAGCCTGTCCACCCATAAGACAATAGTTATGTAAATTATACTATGTATAAATGATGAGTGTGGGACATAGATGGGGAAATAGTGTCAGACTTTATTTTTCTGGGCTCCAAAATCACTGCAGATGGTGACTGCAGCCTCAGCTTGAACATCTGGAAGTTCACAGTTCACGTACTGTTGTAGCCTGGCTTGGAGAATTTTGAGCATTACTTTGCTAGCATGTGAGATGAGTGCAATTGTGCGGTAGTTTGAGCATTCTTTGGCATTGCCTTTCTTTGGGATTGGAATGAAATGGACCTTTTCCAGTCCTGTGGCCACTGCTCAGTTTTCCAGATTTGCTGGCGTATTGAGTGCAACATTTTCACAGCATCATCTTTTAGGATTTGAAATAGCTCCACTGGAATTCCATTACCTCCACTAGCTTTGTTCATAGTGATGCTTCCTAAGGCCCACTTGACTTTGTATTCCAGGATATCTGGCTCTAGGTGACCGATCACACCATCGTTGATTATCTGGGTTGTGAAGATCTTTTTTGTACAGTTCTTCTGTGTATTCTTGCCACCTCTTCTTAATATCTTCTGTTTCTGTTAGATCCATAACGTGTCTGTCCTTTATTGTGCTCTACTTTGCATGAAATGTTCCCTTGGTATCTCTAATTTTCTTGAAGGTGTCTCTAGTCTTTCCCATTCACATGGACCACAGCCTTGTATAACTCAATGAAACTATGAGCCATGCCGGGTAGGGCCACCCAAGGTTGATGGGTCATGGTGGAGAGTTCTGACAAAATGTGGTCTACTGGAGAAAGGAATGGCAAGCCACTTCAGTATTCTTGCCTTGAGAACCCCATGAAAAGTACGAAAATAGGCATCAGTGGATGCCAAAACTATTGAGTGGAGGGTGATTAGGAAACAGGGTGATTTGTCTTGAAGAATCACCCCATAGATTACTAATTACAAGAGCAATGGTACCTTTGCATTGGAGAAATCTGACACCATCTGTGTCAAAAGATTCTTAGCATCATTAAGAGTGAGACAAACTAGAATCATGATGTGACGTGATGGGAAGGGCACACTTTTCCTATGACATTCTTAAAAACAATTTTGCACTTGAATCTAATCATGATGAAGCAATGGGATAAATTTAGAATGTAGGACATTCTACAAAATAATTCCTGGGCTCTTCAAAATTGTCAGTGTCATGGTCACCCAGTGATAAAGATCCACCTGCCAATGCAGGAGACACAGGTTCCATCCCTGATCCAGGAAGGTCTCACTTGCCGAGGAACAACTAAACCCTTGTGCCACAACTATTGAGCTGTGTTCTAGAGCCTAGGAGCTGCAAACACTGAAGTCTGCGTGCCCTACAGCCTGTGCTCTGTGACAAGAGAAGCTACAGCAGTGAAAAGCCCACGCACCACAACTAGAGACTATCTCCTGTTGCCACAACTAGAGAAAAGCCTGCACAGCAACAAAGACCCAGCGCAGTGAATAAATAACTAAAATTATTAAGAAAAAGTTGTCACCTATCATGAAAGACCAAACAAATGAAAACTAAAGGACAATCAAGAAGACTAAAGACATATTTCTATTACGTATAATGAGTGAGCCCTGATTGAAATTTGGATAGAAGAAGCGTTATAAAGGATATTTTGGGTGATAATGGGGAAAATTTGGATAAGGGTTAAGTCATATGTATAATAGAATCAATATTAAATTTCTTGGGTCTGATCATAGGATTGTGGTTTTATAAGAAAATGTCCTTGTTCCAGGAGAAACATGCAAATGGTGAATTGTCATGCTGTCTGTAGCTTGTTTCCAAATGACTCAGCAAAAACAAAAAAAGAAAGCAAATGTGGCAAAAAATCTAATCATCTGTGAATCTAGATAAATGGTGTATAGGCATTTATTATACTATTCTTTCAACTTTTACTAGCTGATATTTAAAAAAATAAAACTTTGTGAGGTAAAGAGTAACATAACCCTGTAAATACTAATATGTATTGTCATCAGAACAAAGATTTTCAGCATAAGTAAAAAGAGATGGAAATAGAAAATAAATAAGCCTAGCGAAAACTTTGTAATCTTAAATCCGAACAGTCTGTTTGTTATGATCTGTAGAGCCCCTGTAGAGAGGAAAATGAAATCTTACTATCTAATTTTCCTATCAACAATACTTATCAACAGTTATGTCAATGGTGTTAGCAGTTTTCAATTTTTAGAAGCAACCAATGAATCAGTTCAGGGAAAAGTTAATTATGTTTACTAGAGAAAATATGGTCTTCCCTTGTGGCTCACCTGGTAAAGAATCCGCCTGCAGTGTGGGAGACCTGAGTTCAACCCCTGGGTTGGGAAGATCCCCTGGAGAAAGGAAAGGTTACCCACTCCAGTATTCTGGCCTGGACAATTCCACGGGGACTACAGTCCATGGGGTCGCAAAGAGTCAGACCCAATTGAGCGACTTTCACTTCATTTCAGAGAAAATATAAATGCCAATCTTTATAATTTGAAAGTAAAGGTACAAGTACAGAAAGCAGGAGGAAGATTGAGGAGAACACACAGAAGAGGGGAACAAATCTCCTTTTAATACCGTGATTTACCAGTAAATCAAGAAATAGTAGTAAAGTCTCATTTTTTAGAATTCGGGAAGTAACCATCAAAAATCCTTGAAACAGAAACAAAAGTGATTCCTCCTGGGAAATCGAATTAGGGGAGGGGGAGATAGGGCAGTAGACTATAGTTTCATTATAAACCCTAGAACATTGCTTTTTCCATATGTGATTACTGTGATAAAAAGTTTTAAAATAATATTTTAATAAAGCAAGTGGCTCAGACAGCAAAGAATCCGCCTGTAATGCAGGAGACCTGGGTTCGATCTCTGAGTCAGGAAGATCCCCAGGAGGAAGGCACGATAACCCATTTTAGTATTCTTGCCTGGAAAATCCCCACGGACAGAGGAACCTGGCAGACTACAGTCTGTGGGGTTCCAGAGTCGGACACGACTCAGCGACTAAGCACAGCAATAAAGCAAGAATGGCCTACAATTCATAGTGCCTGTCTGTACAAGCACAATAAAAACCTGGTGTTTAAATTATGTCAGTTTCACAAAGATTCCAGGGTGGGATTGGTTTATTACAGGATACACCAGCAGGAACAGCAGAGGAGCCTCATATAAAGAGGGGAGAAGGGATGCTGGAGACGGGGAGGGTGAAGCGGGGAGGAAAGCAGGGAACAAGGAGGGAGAGAGAAATCAGTTTACTAAAATGAAAGATTTGGCTGTAATTGGACTGAAATGAAAGGTTTGGGGTAATTTTGAGTTTGGTGCAGTATATTAATCATATCATTTACTATCCAGTTGTATCTTAGGAACTTGAGCCAAAGCTCTGGGGAAAGATGACTAGTAAGTTAGGAAGAGTGAACTCCCCAGAACCTCTGAAGGTGTGAGATGTGCAAACACTGCTCTGCAGAGAGACGTATGGAGGTCTACAGAGGAAATATTGTTCATCTCTTGACATACCGGGGACCCAGGCTAGAGAGGTACCAAGAAGGATCCTCCTGGGAACCACAGGGCTCCTTGAATTAGCCCATGCAATAGCTGGTGAATTTTGAGCGATGAGGTCTGACATTGCTGTGGGTATAGGTTAAGGTAGAAAAATACTGTTTTCCTAATGTTATTATAACTCATAGTAGCCACAGCCTGGCATGGCCTGTAAAAACATGATCAGCATAGCTAATTTTACAGCAAAAGCATTAAGGGAGACAAACAGCATTTTATCATGATTAAAGATATATTTGAAAATGGAAATGTAAATGCTATAATGGTAAATCTCAGATCTAATCCAACAATTAAATAGAGTTTTAAACTGACAGAGATGCAAGGATAAACCTTTTGGGCTGCAGCATTACAGGGGATAACATGAGGTTAGATTCTACTATTGTTTCCCTATTATTTACTGCCCTGTCTATGAAAGGCTTATACCATCAGGTTTAGCCTTATGATTTGCATGAACCTAAGGAATGCATGCAGAAGTGATGTATGCTCCACATCTGAGCAGATGCTTTTAAGAGACATCTTGTGATTCAGCCATGGACCAGCATGTCTCACACAGGGCTGTTCCTTCAGTTTACATCCTGGAATAAAGATCCTGGAACAGAGCTGTAGCAAACAGGTGCAGTACAGGAGCACTAAACCACTGCTGTTGTAAGCCAGGGCCTTCCCCAGTGGCTCAGTGGTAAAGAATCCGCCTATAATACAGAGACCCAGGTTCAATCCCTGAGTCAGGAAGATCCCCTGGAGGAGGAAAATGGCAACCCACTCCAGTATTCTTGCCTGGAGAATCCCATGGACTGAGGAACCTGGTGGGCTACAGTTCATACAGTCGCAGAGTTGAACACAACTGAAGCGACTGAGCGAGCATGCATGTTGTAAGCCACAAGGATTAGGGAGATGATTTGTTCCACAAAATAAACTAGTGAAAGCATGCACAGTATAATACACAGTATAATTTTCAAACTTTTTTTTTCTACCAATACCTAGAAAAGCTAACTGAGTTACAAAAAACGTAATTTGAAACTCACATTTAAACTCCACCAGGACCTCAAATTAAGAGGCTACTAAAACAAAGTCGAAGTGCCTGAAATGATACTGCAGCTATAAATAGAAATAAGGAAAAAAAATGCCATAAATTAACATAACAAATCTAGAAAAGGAAATAGGTAATATTTTAAAAGCACAAAAAGGGAAATATTCAACATAAAAGCAGAAATGAAAAAATTGAGCAACAGAAAGCAGAACACTAAATACATGTGCCCAATGACCATATCTATTCATTTAAAAATTGTTCCTAAAATGCACCTCCCTCCCTGTTGTGGTGCCTCTCTCGTACTGTCAGACTTAATTTACAAATTGTCATGGGTTTGGTGTTCACTTTGAGAAAATGGATACATTTTTAGTACATCCATAAATGACATTTAATAACAATGAATTAAAGTTACATATAGAAACTATTTAAATTCTGAACAAAGTCAACTTCCTTTAAAAATAATACAGAATTGGTACTTCCCTGGCAGTCCAGTGGTTAAGACCTGGTGACTCCATTGCAGGTTTGATCTTTCGTGGAGGAACTAAGATCCCACATGCTGTGAAGTGTGGCCAAAAGAATAAATTAATTAAGAAATAATAAAAAGAAACAATATATTCTCCATCAAAAACTCTACATCTTGGTACTGAATCATGAAATCAGTTTAGGCGGTTGAAATTTACACTAACAAAATAGAAGAGAATAGAACTGAAAATATCACAGTGCAATGCAAGCAGTAAAGTTAAATACAGTTTCATGAAACCTTAGTTTCAGTTATATAATTTGTATGTGTGGGAATATGTCTTATATCCTAGTTTGAAATAAAAATGTGTATCTTAGTATAGGTAGGGTGGAGTCAAAAAAGGTTGAAAGTCACTGGTTTAGGTCCCTGAAATTGAAAGTAATGTTAAAAATATTTCACAACTGGTTAAGTTGGATGTAGTCCAGTCAGAACTAAAGCTGTGCTGTGTTGGGACAGGGCCCCAGGGAACTTTGCCAGGCCAGGGGTTACCCATTTGTTTATGGATTGAGAGTCCCAAAAGGAGACTCAGGATGGCTGAGGAAGCAGTGGGTGTGGGGCAGTGGCTTTGTAGGTATATTCGTTTTCTATTTTTGCAGTAACACGTTGCCATAAACCTAGGGTTAAAATAACACAAACTTATTATCTTACAGTTCCATAGGTCAGAAATTAGGCACAGGTCTCACTGATCTGAAATCAAGGTGTTTTCACAGCTATCCTTTCTGCAGGCTCTGAGAGAATCTGTTTCCTTGCCTTTTTCAGCTTCCAGAGGCTGCTTACATTCCTCGATTATTGGCCTCTTTCTCTATCTTCAAAGTCATCAATATTACACCTCCCCCTCGCTCTTCTTGCATGGTCACATCTCACTCTAATCACAGCTGAGAAAAAGTCCACTTTTAAAGAGCCATGTGGTTAGATTGAGCCCACTGGATAATCCAGAATAATCTCCTTTTCAACATTCTTAATCACATCTGAAAAATCCCTTTTTTGCCACGTAAGATGCCAGGTTCTGTATCTATAGGAAATGGACAACCTGGGGACCATTGTTTTTTCTACCACCACAGGTATGGAAAAGCCTTGTTATTTGAAGAAACAGCACAGCCACACCTGTGCAGACTGCCCAAATGGAACTAAACATAGGCCATCTGTGAAATGATCCCTCTGGGTTCTCTATGCAGTTTTCTATAGCTGTGGTTTGAATGTTTACCCTATTACCTCCAAGAGGTGAAAAGGTTAAGTTACACACACCAATATAACTTGATCCACTGCTTTCACCCTTCCAGCGTTTTCCTAGGAGGATTAACTCTGAAAAGGATTGACTTACTTCAGACATAGGAGAACTGGGTGGAGAACTGTGCACACAAACTTAAGAAAAGCATCTGATAGAAATATTTCTTTTCATCACGTGAAAATATAATTATATGAATTTATTATTCCCATATTACTTTACAATGAACATATAGTATGCATTTCATGATGACAGCAAGTGGCAGCTTTAAAAATGAAGTTCTAGAAGGATATTTCAATTTTTATAATTCTTAAACATTTCATAATTCTGAAAGAAGTCTCTGGAACATCATTGGATGGTGTTACCCCACAAAATATAGTCATAAATTATACATATATATTATATATGTATATATAATATATAGACTAACTCACACATCCTGGCAAGGAACAAAGTTCATTTTAAAAGCTAATGTTTTACACTCACAATATTTAAATAATTAAATGTGCTTTACTATAGAGTAGAATTTTCAAAACAATCTTTGAAATGATCTTCCTTGGAAGGAAAGTTATGACCAACCTAGATAGCATATTAAAAAGCAGAGACATTACTTTGCTAACAAAGGTCCATCTAGTCAAGGCTATGGTTTTTCCAGTGGTCATGTATGGATGTGAGAGTTGGACTGTGAAGAAAGCTGAGCGCTGAAGAATTGATGGTTTTGAACTGTGGTGTTGGAGAAGACTCTTGAGAGTCCTTTGGACTGCAAGGAGATCCAACCAGTCCATTCTAAAGGAGATCAGTCCTGGCTGTTCTTTGGAAGGAATGATGCTAAAGCTGAAACTCCAGTAATTTGGCCACCTCATGCGAAGAGTTGACTCATTGGAAAAGACTCTAATGCTGGGAGGGATTGGAGGCAGGAGGAGAAGGGGACGATAGAGGATGAGATGGCTGGATGGCATCACGGACTCGATGGACGTGAGTCTGAGTGAACTCCAGGAGATGGTGATGGACAGGGAGGCCTGGCGTGTTGCGATTCATGGGGTCGCAAAGAATCGGACATGACTGAGTGACTGAACCGAACTGAACCTGTCTCTTATACACATCTAGATGTGTATAAGNTAAAATAACACAAACTTATTATCTTACAGTTCCATAGGTCAGAAATTAGGCACAGGTCTCACTGATCTGAAATCAAGGTGTTTTCACAGCTATCCTTTCTGCAGGCTCTGAGAGAATCTGTTTCCTTGCCTTTTTCAGCTTCCAGAGGCTGCTTACATTCCTCGATTATTGGCCTCTTTCTCTATCTTCAAAGTCATCAATATTACACCTCCCCCTCGCTCTTCTTGCATGGTCACATCTCACTCTAATCACAGCTGAGAAAAAGTCCACTTTTAAAGAGCCATGTGGTTAGATTGAGCCCACTGGATAATCCAGAATAATCTCCTTTTCAACATTCTTAATCACATCTGAAAAATCCCTTTTTTGCCACGTAAGATGCCAGGTTCTGTATCTATAGGAAATGGACAACCTGGGGACCATTGTTTTTTCTACCACCACAGGTATGGAAAAGCCTTGTTATTTGAAGAAACAGCACAGCCACACCTGTGCAGACTGCCCAAATGGAACTAAACATAGGCCATCTGTGAAATGATCCCTCTGGGTTCTCTATGCAGTTTTCTATAGCTGTGGCTTGAATGTTTACCCTATTACCTCCAAGAGGTGAAAAGGTTAAGTTACACACACCAATATAACTTGATCCACTGCTTTCACCCTTCCAGCGTTTTCCTAGGAGGATTAACTCTGAAAAGGATTGACTTACTTCAGACATAGGAGAACTGGGTGGAGAACTGTGCACACAAACTTAAGAAAAGCATCTGATAGAAATATTTCTTTTCATCACGTGAAAATATAATTATATGAATTTATTATTCCCATATTACTTTACAATGAACATATAGTATGCATTTCATGATGACAGCAAGTGGCAGCTTTAAAAATGAAGTTCTAGAAGGATATTTCAATTTTTATAATTCTTAAACATTTCATAATTCTGAAAGAAGTCTCTGGAACATCATTGGATGGTGTTACCCCACAAAATATAGTCATAAATTATACATATATATTATATATGTATATATAATATATAGACTAACTCACACATCCTGGCAAGGAACAAAGTTCATTTTAAAAGCTAATGTTTTACACTCACAATATTTAAATAATTAAATGTGCTTTACTATAGAGTAGAATTTTCAAAACAATCTTTGAAATGATCTTCCTTGGAAGGAAAGTTATGACCAACCTAGATAGCATATTAAAAAGCAGAGACATTACTTTGCTAACAATTGTGACCCCATGGACTGCAGCACGCCAGGCTTCCCTGTCCATCACCAACTCCCAGAGCTTGCTCAAACCATATCCATCAAGTCAGTGCAGCCATCCAACCAACTCATCCTCTGTCATCCCCTTCTCCTCCTAGAAAGTTGTTACCAAAGAATCTATTTGAAGGGCAGCAATGGAGAGCCAGACATAGAGAACAGACTTATGGACATGGGAACAGGGGAGGAGAGTGTAAAATGTATGGGGAGAGTAACATGGAAACTTATGTTACCATATGTAAAATAGATAGCCAACAGGAATTTGCTGTATGTCTCAGGAAACTCAAACAGGGACTATGTGTCAATCTAGACGGGTGGGAAATGAGGGAGGTGCAAGAGGGAGGGGATATATGTATACTTATGACTGATTCATGTTGAGGTATGACAGAAAACAACAAAATTCTGTAATGCAATTATCCTTCAATTAAAAAATAAATTTAAAAAATAAAAAATAAAGGTTTTTTATTGTTATTGCCCTACCTCCACAGTTTTAGAGACAAAATATTTTTTAATTAGAAAGATGAAGTCTTTTTCAAAACCCATGTCTTATCAAGTTAATTATCCACATATCTGCCCTGTCCGTTCTTCATCTTTTCAACCATCCTTGACTCTCTATCTCTGTCTCATGCTACTACCTTCTTAATAAGTCTCAAAAGAAAGATTTCCCAATAATTCAAGGGAAAGAAAGTGATTATTATTATACACTTATCTAATTCATTCAGAGGTAATTTTCTATCTAGTTGATCAAAATGATAAAAGATCTACCTGAGAACATTACTGTGCCAATTATTTTTCTGTTGGCACAATGGCACACTCTCCCTTCTGTATCCCATAACTGTAGGGGCTGTAAGCCTGTAACTCTGTTCCCCAGAATCCTTTATCAACTGGTTTTCAGTCAGGCTTGGCCAATGGGAGTCACTGGTGCAAGTGAAGAGGAAGCCATTTTAAGCCTTGTACCAGTGATAGAGGGGTATCAACAGCTTACTTTGGAGCCCCCCCAAAATAAAGTCTCTCAGTGTTTCCATTGTTTCCCCATCTATTTGCCATGGAGTGATGGGACTGGATGCCATGACCTTAGTTTTCTGAATGTTGAGTTTTAAGCCAACTTTTTCACTCTCCTCTTTCACTTTCATCAAGAAGCTCTTTAGTTCTTCGCTTTCTGCCATAAAGGTGGTATCATCTGCATATCTGAGATTATTGGTATTTCTCCTGGCAATCTTGAGTCCAGCTTGTGCTTCCTCCAGTCCAGCGTTTCTCATGATATATTCTGTATATAAGTTAAATAAGCAGGGTGACAATATACAGCCTTGATGTACTCCTTTCCCGGTTTGGAACCAGTCTGTTGTTCCATGTCCAGTTCTAACTGTTTCTTCTTGACCTGCATACAGATTTTTTCAGGAGGCAGGTCAGGTGGTCTGGTATTCCCACCTCTTTAAGAATTTTCCACAGTTTGTTGTGAACCACACAATCAAAGGCTTTGGGATAGTCAATAAAGCAAAAGTAGATGTTTTTCTGGAACTCTCTTGCTTTTTCAATGATCCAGTGAATGTTGGCAATTTGATCTCTGGTTCCTCTGCCTTTTCTAAATCCAGCTTGAACTTTTTGGGGTTCCAAAATCACTGCAGACAGTGAATGCAGCCATGAAATTAAGACACTTGCTCCTTGGAAGAAAAGCTATGGCCAACCTAGACAGCATATTAAAAAGCAGAGACATTACTTTGCCAACAAATGTCCATCTAGTCAAAGCTATGGTTTTTCCAATAGTCATGTATGGATAAGAGAGTTGGACTGTAAAGAAAGCTGAGCACCAAAGAATTGATGCTTTTGAACTGTGGTGTTGGAGAAGACTCTTGAGAATCCCTTGGACTGTACAGAGATCCAACCAGTTCATCCTAAAGGAAATCAGTCCTGAATATTCATTGGAAGGACTGATGCTGAAGCTGAAACTCCAATACTTTGGTCACCTGACGTGAAGAACTGACTCATTAGAAAAGACCCTGATGGTGGGAAAGATTGACGGCAGGAGGAGAAGGAGACAACAGAGGACAAGATGGTTTCATGGTATCAACAATGCAATGGATATGAGTTTGAGTAGGCTCTGGGTGTTAGTGATGGACAAGGAAGCCTGGCGTGCTGCAGTCCATGGGGTCGCAAAGAGTTAGACGTGACTGAGCAACTGAACTGAACAACAGCAGATTCAGCACTGGCCCCAGGGGGCCCCTTCTGTGGAGGCAGGGTTCCTGTACTGGCCACCCAGGACCGTCCAGCAGCAAACATAGCAGGACTCCAGCCGATGCCTTGTGATAGCAGCTTTCTCACTTCTGTGTAGCACTCCTTTTCTCCTCCTTTTTCCTCTAGGCCTCTCAACACCTTTGTATCCATTTCCTAGAATTAAGTCCCTTTCTGTTTCAACTACATACAGTCGTTTCTGTTTTCTTGACTCAACTGATTGAACTGATTACAGACCAAATTATTTCCTAAACTACCAGAGCTTTGGGAAACTGCAATGTTCATAAGTCAAAATAGTGGAACATTTCTCTGGAAGCCATTGCTCCCCACAAACTCTTATTAGGTAAGTTTCCAAAGTTCTTAGTCCTAAGGACACATGAGAGTCCGCCCAAGTGAAATGGATTGTAGAGTCTGACTGAGTCCTGAGTTTTGAGGGCACAAATGAGATACCTAGCGTGTAGTTTCAGTATCCTGAACATTGGCTATAGGCATCACTGAAAGTCCTTGGCCTGTGGGAAATACAAACAGCTAGGTTTACCTGCTCTTTAGATAGTCCCGATTGAGGTCTCAGCTCTGGTAGTTCCTTGAAAATTCATTGAGAATATTTAGTAATTTGCAAGTAGGAAAGGAAACTGGTCAGGCAATAAAAGGTTTAGGCACCTAACTGAAGGCGGAGTGGTAGGTTAAGTCTGTTCTACCCAGTTTTTCATCTGTTTGACAAATGTGTCCAGTAGGACCCTCTCAGTCTATTTTGAATCCTTGTTTCAAAAATCAGGGATTTGGGATGGGCAACTCCAAAGGGAATGGTGTCAATTAGGGTTGGATTTCCTGCGGGTAGTTAAGGTCATACTGGAGAGGGTTCTGTGGCTACCATGATTTCTGGGCTCCTCAAATTTTCCACTCCAGGAACAGATGATGTATTTATCAGAGTGAGTCTTTACTTAATGTCCATCTACCACTGAGGTCTCTTTTTCTCATCAGTAAACCTTCAGAGCACAGGAGGTGCTACATGTATTCATTCACTTTATTAATACTAAATAAATGCCTTTTTTATTGATTGCCAACACACCAACATAACAATAACCTCTTCAGAAGTTTATGGCAACAAGTTTCAAATACCCTGAAGGTGATCTTTCCTCTAACGAACTCTTCCCCGTGCACCCTCGAATGTCTAAGCAGAAACCAACTGCTATTTTGAAATTGATTTGTTGGTATTCTGGAGTATAATTTGCCTATGTTATTCTACTCTGCAGGTAAGAGCCCTTTCTCTATATGATAGATCAGTGCTATCAACCCTACTGAGTCTTGAACTTTAATGAACATTATATGCACGAAATGAATAGATGTTATTCTTGATTAAGAAAATAGATAACAAAATGAATTTCTATTTTTGGAGAAGAATATAGAATAAAGAGTTCAGAAAAATGCTTGGAAATAAGGTAAATATATAAAATTGAAATAACATTAATATGTACCAATCATACTCAGTTTGATATACTTAATTAAATAGGAATCCTAATTTGTAATAGCAGCAGATATATTAATGACTCTCAATGGGAAATAGATCATTAATGAATAAAATCAGAAGATTTTCTTGAAAGATACTAAGTGCAAGAAAAGAAGTACTGTCACTTCTCCTACCAATTCATTAATACACTTAAACAAATGTGGCAAAATCCCAATTTGATATAATTTCAAAGAACTTGGTAAAATAATTCTGAAATTTACCTGAAAAAATAACAGGTAGGGAATTNTGTCACTTCTCCTACCAATTCATTAATACACTTAAACAAATGTGGCAAAATCCCAATTTGATATAATTTCAAAGAACTTGGTAAAATAATTCTGAAATTTACCTGAAAAAATAACAGGTAGGGAATTCCCTGGGGATGTAGTGGTTAGGATTCTGTGCTTGCACTGCAGGGAACCCAGGTTTGATCCTTGATTGGGGGACTAAGATTTCACAAACCACACAGAGTGGCCAAGAAAGCCAAATATAAAAACAGGTAAAAAAAGTTAATATCCTGAGTCAGTATAAAAAACAATCTTACATTATATAACTTTAATGAGGAAATCACAGAAAAATAGATTAATACAAAGGACAGTCTCATGTTTTTATGTTATTTACTTTGTTCACATTATTATTCTGATAGCAAAATGTTTTCCTAAGAAGCAGTGCAAACTTACATTTTATATCATAAATTGTGAGCTAGTGGGGACCAAGGTAATAACGTTACATTTTATTAAGAAACTATTACTGATCTGAGTGAGGTACAGCATTTCTTTTCTGAAGAGTTTGTGAATTACCTCCCTCATCCCTATTAGAATGACCTCAACCACCAGACTCAGCATCTTAATAGAAACTTGAGTTCTTTTAGTATCCAGCCAGCCCAATATTTCAATGTTTTCAATATGTGAATTCCAGTCACCAATAATTTCATTTAAAATTAGCTTAAAAAAATAGGTAGTGATCATATTCTCAACTACTAAATGATGCATGTTTAGCTTCAAACGAATGGTTATTCTGATCTCTCTAAAATAGTACTCTGCAATCTGTTATCAAAAGATAATTAACAGAAATAATTCCTGCATCTTATTAGATCATTTGAAATCATAAAACCTTCCAAGTATACATTCAGATTGCTGCTACAGAAATATAAGCAGCAGCATATGTATTGTTACAAAAACATAACCACCAAATCTTAAAATTTTAATAATACTGGAGTTAGATGCTGAGACTACATATAAAACTGGTATATACTGGAGTGTATATTCTCAGAAAGTTTAAAGTATAATTATAGTAATCCTGCATCTTATTAGATCATTTGAAATCATAAAACCTTCCAAGTATACATTCAGATTGCTGCTACAGAAATATAAGCAGCAGCATATGTATTGTTACAAAAACATAACCACCAAATCTTAAAATTTTAATAATACTGGAGTTAGATGCTGAGACTACATATAAAACTGGTATATACTGGAGTGTATATTCTCAGAAAGTTTAAAGTATAATTATAGTAAAGGATTAAGCAAAATGACTTCATTTTTGAAAAGCGGTTCAGTGACATAGCTGCAATTTCCTTACTGAAGTACAAATTCTGTTCTTATAAATTCTCATTAAAATTTTTTTGCAAATTCTTCTTGATTATTTTTTACCCATGACCATTTTACTGATATAATTCTGATATTATCATCATAATACATGGCAGAATGTTCATGTTCAATTTTTAAACCAAATCACTTTTTTTAAGAACGTGACAAAAACTCAGTTGGTTTGGATACAAATTACAAAGATACCTAATGGCAGAGCTAAAAGCATGTAAACAAAGAGGAACCACAACAACAGCAAATGCTTAATGACAGGAAAAACAGAACATGTCTCAGAATGGCAAAAGAAGGTGGATCAGATAGGAGGAGGTAAGTATTAAATCAAGTTTTTAAAATGAAAATATAAATAATTTTAGAGAAGTGAGCAGAGACTGATTTTGATTCTCAGTTGTCAAACACTGGCAAGTGAAATTTACTTATGCATAATAAGGAACTGTTTAGTGGTGAAAACATTCTGGATTTTTTTATGTAACCCTACCAATTAAGTTTTGTACCTTAAAAGTTGAGCTGTTCAACCTGGTAGTCATTACCCACAAGTGGCTATTTAAATTTAATTAAAAATAAGTAAAAATAAAAATTTATTTCCTTATTTGCACTAGCCACATTTCGAGTCCTTAGAGTCACAGCAGAGACTGGACAGAGAAATAGAACATTTCCAACATGGCAGAAAGTTCTGTTTAACAAAGCTGTGATATTTCAGAAGTTTGTCAATTATTTATCTGGAAGTTTACCATAGCTACCTGCCGTGAGCAACTTCAATAGGCAAGATGTACAACTAGATAAAACAAGAACCAAAATTCTTTATTGCCATTTTTTGCCCCCTAAGAAATACACTTCCTTGGAACAGTATTATCTACTAGCACCTGGGTTTCCCAGGCGCTAGTGGTAAAGAATCTGCCTGCAATGCAGGAAACGTAAGAGAGGCGGGTTTGATCCTTGGGTTGGGAAGATCCCCTGAAGTAGGAAAAGGCAACCCACTCTAGTATTTTTGCCTGGAAAATTCCATGGACAGAGGAACTTGGCAAGCTAACAGTCCATGGGGCCACAAAGAGTTGGACATGACTGAGCGACTACACACACACACACACACACACACACACACACACACAGCATCTAAGCAATGCAATAGTTTATTGTGAAAATATATAGGCAGCAACTTACTTTTGACTTGGTATACCATTTCAGACGCTGAATCACTAGACATAATTTTCTCTCCATGATTGAGCAGAACAGCTGAGAAAAAAAGGATTCTGTCTGCTTTATGTAATGTATAACTGAGAGCACACCCAGACAGATATAATCTTTTATATTGGGTTTGGGAGGCATTTATTTAACATTTTGGAGTGGGGAAATAACTTTTATTACAGTTCTTTAAGATTTTGAATTATAAAGCATCTCTAATACAAGCCTTTGTTTACTTTCATTTAAAATTTAAAAATAGCACTTCTTTCAGAACAGCCTTAGAAATATAATAATAATACAATAGATAAAAATCATTACATATTTATTCTGGAACATAAAACAGAGAAAATGATTGGATGTTATCCAATTCTTTTATAAGCTAAACATAGTTCCAACACTATAACATAATAAAGATGTCACATGCCAAAAAATTTTAGACAAATCTAACTTATGAAGATTAGACCCAAAAAGTAATGAAATGATAGCAATTCTAGTTTAAAATACACTAAAACTTTAACTCACGAAATGAAATCAAGAAGAATTTGCTTTAGACTGGAAAGCTGACAATATGAGGAAGTGCTAATAAAATAACCATATCAATTGATTAACTAAAAAAATTATATGATCATCTCAGTAGATGCTAAAAGGCCACCACTGAAATTCAATACCCATTTATATCCTTATAAAATATATTACTATATAAAATTAAAATAAACATGATGAGTGTTTATTCCAAATAAAAATTCAATTATACATATTAAAGGGCTTCCCAGGTGGCTCAGTTGTAAAGAATCGCCTGCCAGTGCAGGAGTCACAGGAGACCTGGGTTCAATCCCTGGGTTGGGAAGATCCCCTGGAGAATGAAATGGCAAGCCACTCTAGTATTCTTGCCTGGAGAATCCCCATGGAGAGAGGAGCCTGGGGGCTACACTCCATTGAGTACCAAAGAGTCAGACATGACTGAGCACACACATAGATACTAAAGATATGCTACTTATAATTATTAAATATTTCATAGTTTTATGACATTTTTAGCTAATGCAATGATGGATAAAACAGAAATAAGAGAAATAAATACTAGAAAGGCAAGCATAAGAATATTATGTTTTTCAGATTAAGTTATTCCACAGTAGGAAAATTAGAAAGAACTAACTCAGGGCTATTTCTTGATAAAAGAATACAGAGAATAAACACTAACCTTACAAAAATCAATATATGTCCAAGAAATCATCAAAATCCAGTTACAATATATGCAAAATAAATCTGTTCCCAAGTAAAATTTTTAATGAGTGATGTGCATGATCTTTAGAAGGGAAATTGCAATCTTTATTCAAAGATATCAATAGTGTAAGGATATTAACTTTTTCAAATTAACTTGTAGTTCTGATGCAATTCCAATTAAAACATTATTTGGGAGGATTTCACTGGTGATCCAGTGGTTAAGACTCCATGCTGTCAATGCAAGGGACCCAGGTTCAATCCCTGGTTAGGGAACTAGATCCCACATACCGCAACCAAGAGTTCGAGTGCTACAACTAAAGATTCTGCATGCCACAAGGAAAATACCTTGCATGCCACAACTAAAGTACCAGCAGGCCACAACCAAGATTGAAGATTCCTTAAGAAGCAACTAAAACCTGATGCATCCAAGCAAATAAATAAAAAACAAAAGTTATTTTTGGAGGCCTAAATATTCATAGGAGAAGGCAATGGCAACCCACTCCAGTACTCTTGCCTGGCAAATCCCATGGACAGAGGAGCCTGGTAGGCTACAGTCCATGGGATTGCTAGGAAAAAAACTGAAAAAAATATAAAATACATCTGATAATAAATGACATTACTATAAAATAATTAAATACATTATTATGGTTTAAAACAATGTGTTTGACTAATCTCCCCTTCCTCCTACTACTAATAGGAAAAAAAGTTCCCTAAACCCTCTGAACCATCCTGAAGCTGGGCCTTGGTAGGTATGGATTTCTTCTTTTTCTTTTGCCCTGTGGTCTGCCATCTGGTGACCTCAATCTGCAACTACATTTTCAGTGCTGCAACATATCCAGGATTGGCTGGTACCCTTTAGTTTACATTCCATCTAGCTAACCAAAGAATTAGAGCTGAGAATTAGTCAAAGGGCCCTAAATGACATCTTCCAATCTTTGGTAAAAGACCTTCCATATAAAATGACATGATGGGTTTGGCAAAAATGTTGGTAACTGCTGAAGCATGGTTTTTCTTTTGGGTACATGTGAAAATTTATCCAATAGTTAAAAAAGAAACAAAAATTATTGCTCTCACAAATATAAATGGCCAATTAATATATGAAGAAATCCTCAATCTCATTAACAATTAAACATAGGTGAATTAGGCTTCCCTTGTGACTCAGACAGTAAAGAATCTGCCTGCAATGGGGGAGACTTGGGTTTGATCCCTGGGTTGGGGAGATCCCCTGGAGAAGGGAATGGCTACCCACTCCAATATTCTTGCCTGGAGAATTCCACGGACAGAGGAGCCTGGTGGGCTACAGTCCACGGGTCGCAAAGAGTTGGACACAACTGAGCGACTAACATTTCACTTTCATTCAGTTCAGTCGCTCAGTCGTGTCCGACTCTTTGCGACCCCATGGACTGCAGCATGCCAGGCTTCCCTGTCCTTCATCTCCCAGAGCATGCTCAAATTCATGTCTACTGAATTGGTGATGCCATCCAACCATCTCATCCTCTGTCATCCCCTTCTCCTCCTGCCTTCAATCTTTCCCAGCATCAGGATCTTTTCCAATGAGTCAGTTCTTCACAGGTGGTCAAAGTATTGGAGCTTCAGCTTCAGCATCAGTCTTTCCAATGAATATTCAGGACTGATTTCCTTTAGAACTGACTGGTTGGATCTCCTTGCAGTCCAAGGGACTCTCAATAGTCTTCTCCAACACCACAGTTGAAAAGCATCAATTCTTTGGCATTCGGCTTTCTTTATGGTCCAACTCTCACATCCATACATGACTACTGGAAAAACTTTGACTAGATCGACCTTTGTCGGCAAAGTAATGTCTCTGCTTTTTAATATGCTGTCTAGGTTGGTCATAGCTTTTCTTCCCAGGAGAAAACATCTTCTAATTTCGTGGCTGTGGTCATCATCTGCAGTGATTTTGGAGCCCAAGAAAATAAAGTCTGTCACCGTTTCCACTTTTTCCCCACCTATTTGCCATGAAGTGATGGAACTGGATACCACAATCCATGTTTTTTGAATGTTGAGTTTTGAGCCAGCTTTTTCACTCTCCTCTTTCACTTTCATCAAGAGGCTCTTTTATTACTTTCATAGGTAAATTAAAACAAGAAAAAAATTTTTTACCTTTCAGATGAAAAAAAATCATTAAGACACTAACAGTCTCTGGTGCTGAAAAGGTGTGGAAATGTAAACACAATCTCTTGGTATCAGCTGTACTGCCTTTTAGAAGGCAATTTGTTAATACTGATGGAAAATTTTATTGTTCCCCAAACATTTCATATCCTTACACCCAGAATTCTAATTATTTTATGAAATGATTTGGCAAGAATGCAAAAATACATGTACACTGGTGTTTAATGTATCAGTGTTTATAAGAGCAACATATTACAAATGAGCATGATACAATATTCATTTTAGAAAGATACCTCTACATAATAGAATACTATGCATTCATTTGAAAGAACAGTTTCTTTGTATTAATATTGAAAGATCTTCGGAAAATAAAGTGAAAGCAAGTTAGATAAATGAAACTGGCCTCATTTTGGTTAAATAAGGAAATAATATATGTCAACAGGTACATTAAAAAAAATTGGGAGCCCAATAAGCACACAATTACAGTGGGTCTTTTATTTTAGGTGGTAGGAAAAATAGAAGACTTTCATTTTCTTTACTGTGTAGTTCTATACCATTTGAGTTTTTCTCAACATACATAGACAATCATTCTTTGTTATCCATGGGGGATTGGTTCTGGACCCCTGTGGCTATCAAAATGGATGCTCAAATCCCATTATGTAAAATTGCATAGTATCTGTATATAACATATATATATATCCCTCTATTTAAATAATCTTCAGAACACTCATAATACCTAATACAATGTAAATGTTATGAAAATAGTTGCCATTGTGTGGCAAATTCAAGTTTTGCTCTTTGAAAATTTCTGAAATTTTTTTTCAAGTACTTTCGATCCATGTTCGATCCATGTTACAGACCCACTGTAATTGAATTTGAGGATGCAGAACCCATGGATATGAAGGGCTGACTACATGACTTTTCCAACAGAAGAAGTAATAAAGATTGTTGTTGCTGTTTAGTCGCTAAGTCATGTTCAACTTTTCTGCGACCCTATGGACTGTAGCTCGCTAGGCTCCTCTGTCAGTGGGATTTTCCAGGCAAGAATACTGGAGTGGATTGCCATTTCCTTCTCCAGGGGGTCGTCCTCACCCAGCAATTGAACCTAAATCTCCTGCATTGGCAGGTGAGTTCTGTGCCAATGAGCCACCAGGAAAGTCCAGTAATAAAGATTAAATTTTAAAATGAATAAATAAAAGAAAGTTTCCTACCCTTGCTTAAAAAATGCTCCATTATTAAGCCCAATTTCCTACTGCTTCCCATATCAGGATGGTTCCCAGTCAGTAAATCCAGTTCTACCACTTGTAAAGGTGGAAGAGGCTTCTGTCATCCTTTTGTTTGAGTGTCTTGATCTCAATGTTCTGGGCTCCAAATATGAATCTTGAAACTTTATCATTTTTTCCAGATATTCAACATGGGACTAAAGCAAATAGGACACTCAGTGGTTTGCTTACTATGCCAGAAGTCCAAACTATCAAGTTTATCAAGCCCAAAGTAGTGGCCTCCACAATGGGTCCACAAGATTATGCATTGGCACTCAGCGAAACAGTATTAGAATTTCAACTTATAGATTTTTCTTTTTATTTTTTTTTCTTTACTTTATTTTACTTTACAGTACTGTATTGGATTTGGCATACATTGACATGAATCCGCCACGGGTGTACATGAACTCCCAAACTTGAGCTCCCCTCCCACCTCCCACCTCCCACCCCAAAGTTGAATTTCAACTTTTATATTTTTAATCTCATCTTTTGTCAATTTCAATTTTCAACTTTTGTCTTTTAAATTATATTCCACAGTTATTTACATTCGTGTGTGTATATGTACATGTCTGTAAGTCATTAATAAATATATATTCAAATATTAAGTGGCATTTGGACATTTCATTTTACTGATGGAGTAGCTCATCAAAAAATTCAGAAACCATTAATTTAGGCTATAGCTGCTTTCAGAGAACTAAAGACAGATCTAAGATACATAAAACATGTTCTATAAATTAGTCATTGTCCCCAAAGTCACTAATATAATGAATAGTTAAAAGAAAAATAGAAAATAGATAAGAAAACACAATAGAAGACAAATGCAAGAGTCAAATTAGGTAATAAAAGGTACAAGGGAAGAGAAGAAAGTAAAACATGAAAATTATCTACACATACACAAATAAAACAAGAAAAAAAAACCCTTATGACAAAAGAAAGGGAAGTCAAAGAGAAAGAATAATTCACACAAGGATCCTGAACATTTAGAGATAAATTAAAATAAGCAAACCATCATACAATTGGAATTGAGAATGTCCCATATTAGGAGCTCTTTATTCTTAGTGTCTAGCATGATGCTTGGCACATAGGGTGCACTCAGTGAGTAAAGTAAGGATTCTAAACTATGCCATTTTCACACCAAACGAATGTGTTAAGTCCAATTTGAGAAGTCATTGCATTTTTATTTCCTTGTTGTTGTTTTATCAAGTTGTTGAACACTTTATATATTATGAAGAACACAAAACAAAAGACAATGAAATGACAATGGAAATTCTGCAATGCTACATCTGCAAATGCCATAAAAATCTAAGGGTTCGCTGGAGAATTTGAAGATATGGCAGGTGATTATTTATTTGCCAACCCATAGAAACCTCCTCCATCCTGTTGCTGCTATATTATCCAAATAATCACGAATATTTGGTAAGAACCTATAATTTAGAACTTCTAAAAAGTCTCTCTATAGCCAGGAAAAAAAAAAGCGATTTGGAGGATTAAAGCAGTGACCTTTTTTTCTTTCTTTACTTGAAAGCTGAATTCATACCATTTGGAATAGCAATTAGGTAGTTCATTAGTGATGTTTTATATGTTCTGTAAATTATATATGAAAATGACACTTCTGTTGCATTGGTATTTTTAAGCCTATTGCTAATAATAACTTTAAGCCATCTGATCTAGAATGCCACCATGTTTTGTTAAATAAACCCTGCTCTGCTAGTAGTTACAACACCTTTACTCTCTTCCCCAGAAGCAAAAAAGCGAAATGGACACTTTTTAGGCAAATATGAGGTACTATATACTCCAGTCATCATTCATATATCCATCAAATATTCATTGTGGATCTCTTAGGGTGAAGCATTGTATTGGAGTTGGAGATATATTTGTGAAATTAAAGAGTTTAATTATCTGGACTTCTCTGCTGGGCCAGAGGTTAAGATTCTGCCTTGCAATGCAAAGGACATGGGCTTGATTCCTGGTTGGGGACTAAGATCCCACATGCCTTGGACCAAGTAGGCCCACAAACCACAACTACTGAGTCAGTGTGCCACACCTAGAGAGTCTGTGAGCTGCAATGGAAGATTCGGCATGACGCAGTGATGATCTTGCGTGCAGCAACTGGGACCTGGTGCAGTCAGATAAATAACTAAATAGTTTACTTTCTTTGGAATTTGCAATCATTTCTCTAGTTCTCCCCTAATTGAATTAGCAATCTTCCAAGTGTCTGAGATATATTTGTGCATAACCATGATTATTGCAGAATGCACAATGTTTTTTCTTAAAACTGAAACCCTTGGTACACAGGTCTTTAAAAACTGCTTGTTGTATGATTTAGCAATTCCACTTTTAGGAACACATTTTAACAAAATGATAAAGATTAGGTGCCAAGATTTAGTTGCAAGGGTGTATTTGTTTTTAAAATAGTGCAAGAAACAGCCTAGGTAAATATGGAATGGTTTAAATAAATTGTATTACAGCCACACAATGGAAAAGTAGGTTGTTGGTATAGGCTGAATTGTTTATGTACCCCTAAAATTCATATGTTGAAACCCTAACCCCAAAAGTGATATTAGGAAGTGGGGGCTTTTGGCAGGTGATTAGGTCATGAGCATAGAGCCTTCATTAACAGAATTAGTGCCCTTATAAAGAGACCCCGTTGGGCTCCCTGACTCCTACCACTTGTGAGGACACAGCAAGAGGATGGTGGTTTGTAAACCAGGAATTGGGCTCTCACCAAATCTGCTGATGCTATGATCCTGGATTGCCCAGCCTTCAGAACTGTGAAAAAGAAATTTCTGTTTATAAGCCCCCCAGTCTGTTGTATTCTATCAGCAACTCAAACTAAGACAATAGGTTTCCTTCAAATGGTCGTGTAGACAGGGGAAAACTTCTGTGATATATTATAAAAGGAATATTGGAAGTTACATTGTTGCTTAAGTATCAAGTACAGGGAAATGCAGGCCCTGACTTTGTGCTGACACTGGGCAAGAAATTTGACCTCATAGTTTCAGTTCTTCTACCTGTTACGGGCTGGATCATGTCCCCCAGATTCATACAATGAATTTCTAACCCACAGTACCTAAAACTTTGACTGCATTTGGAGGGCCTTTCAAGGGGTTATTAACCTCAAGTTAAAATGAGGTCATGGGCAGGGGTTGGGGGGTGGCTAGTAAAATATGATTATGTAGGGAAAGAGAAAATTTTCCTCTACTCTTTTAGGTTTAATTTTGGGGGCTGGTGAATTAAACTGACAAAAGACAGACTGACAGGAGAAGGGGCTACAATTTTATTAATATTTAAAATTTTATATGCATGGGGGCCTCACCAAAAAAGAAGTGGAAAAAATCAAAGGGCAGACAGATTTGGGGGCTTAGATACCATTTCAACAAAAGGTGATAAACTGGAGAAGGGACTACACAAAGAAAACAGGGCTTGGGCTTCTAGGGCTGAGAAACTGTGCAGAAGTGACTTGGAATAAATGGAGAGGAGGTGGTTAAGAAATCTTCTAATGGAAGACAAGGGTCATTTTAGCAGAGTCTGTTATGTAGACGCATTCCAGCATTGACTCCTCATCCCTAGGGATGTCTCTGCCTAGTAGGTTTCTCATGGGAAATTTATGCCCCATTTTACACAGATGGAGGAGAGTAGAGAGCTGTTTCTGCATCTGCTGTTTCTCAGCTGACTTTAGCTCAAAATAATCAACATGTCAAAGTGGCCTATTTCAGAGTACCACATTCTGAACCCCTTCAACTGATGTCCTTATGAGAGGAGGAAATCTGGACACAAATGAGTACAGAGGGAAGACCAAGTGGACACAGTGAGAAGGCGGCATCCAGACACCAAGGAGAGAGGCCTTAGAAGAAACCAACCCTGCTGACACCTCCAAGTCAGCTTTCCAGTCTACAGATCTATGAGGGAATAAAACTCCGTTGTTTAAGCTGTTAAAATCAGAAACAAAGGGAGACTGGCTTTGAAAATTCCCTCAGCAGATAAAACCAGTTTACTTGTATCAGTTCAGTTCAGTTCAGTCGCTCAGCTGTGTCCGACTCTTTGTGACCCCATGAATCGCAGCACACCAGGCCTCCCTGTCCATCACCAACTCCCGGAGTTCACTCAGACTTGCGTCCATCGAGTCCGTGATGCCATCCAGCCATCTCATCCTTGGTCGTCCCCTTCTACTCCTGCCCCCAATCCCTCCCAGCATCAAAGTCTTTTCCAATGAGTCAACTCTTCACATGAGGTAGCCAAAGTACTGAAGTTTCAGCTTTAGCATCATTCCTTCCAAAGAAATCCCAGGGTTGCTCTCCTTCAGAATGGACTGGTTGGATCTCCTTGCAGTCCAAGGGACTCTCAAGAGTCTTCTCCAACACCACAGTTTAAAAGCATCAATTCTTCAGCGCTCAGCCGTCTTCACAGTCCAACTCTCACATCATACATGACTACTGGAAAAACCATAGCCTTGAGTAGATGGACCTTAGTTGGCAAAGTAATGTCTCTGCTTTTGAATATGCTATCTAGGTTGGTCATAACTTTTCTTCCAAGGAATAAGTATCTTTTAATTTCATGGCTGCAGTCACCATCTGCAGTTATTTTGGAGCCCCAAAAAATAAAGTCTGACACTGTTTCCACTGTTTCTCCATCTGTTTCCCATGGAGGGATGGGACTGGATGCCATGATCTTTGTTTTCTGAATATTGAGCTTTAAGTCAGCTTTTTCACTCTCCTCTTTTACTTTCATCAAGAGGCTTTTGAGTTCCTCTTCACTTTCTGCCATAAGGGTGATATCATCTGCATATCTGAGGTTATTGATATTTCTCCCGGCAATCTTGATTCCAGCTTGTGTTTCTTCCAGTCCAGCATTTCTCGTGATGTACTCTCAAGGCTTAATTTATCTTGCTGTGTGAGACCTACTCGACCTGGGTCATTTCTTGTTTGCACCTCTGGAAATCATAAGCAAAACTGGAACTGTTCCCCAACGTTGATATGAGATAATTACTGACAAATTCTCTATCATTTAAGAAAATTCTAACATTATAATCAATCACTGTAAAGAATAGACAGTCACTGCTTTCTCACTACATAAGCTCCTTTATGACAATATACCCCTGGGCCTCAGTCCATGTTTTGGCTGAAGAGCTCCTTCTCTGCAAACTGCCTTTTTCGTGTGTGCACAAAAAACTTTAACTAATTACTACTTTCGTGATTCACTGGTTTTATTTTGGGTATTTCTTAACCTTTGACAAAGCCACCCAGAGTGTGGTACTTTGCTACAGCTGTCCAAGCAAACTAATACACATCATCCGTAAGATGGGCGAATCTTAATACCATCTTCACTTAGCTCTTAAGGTTGCCCTGAGTCAAATAGACATAAATTCCTTTGTAGACAATGAGGTCCTATACAAGTATAAGTAGTTGTTATTCACAGGGTCCCTGAGAAACCTGGAGGAATGGTGGCTCATGGTAAAGAACCTGCCTGCCAATGCAGGAGATACAGGTTCAATTCCTGGTCTGGGAAGATCCCACATGCCTCTGAGCAACTAAGCCCATGTGCCACAACTATTGAGTCTGTGCTCTAGGGCCCTGAGAACTGCAGCTACTGAGCCCTCCTGCTGCAGCTACTGAAACCCGCTCGCCCTAAAGCCCATGCTGTGCAACAAAGGAAGCCACCATAGTGAGAAGCCCAAGTACCACAACTAGAGAGCCTCTGCTCTCCACAACTCGAGAAAAAGCCTGTACAGCAACCAAGACCCAGCACAGCCAAAAACAAAATAAATAAAATAAAACTATATATATAGATAAAAGCCGCTGATTCATGTTGATTTTTAACAGAACACAACAAAATTCTGTAAAGCAAGTATCCTTCAATCAAAAAAAAAAAAAGTCAGATACAACTTAGCAACTAAACAACAATCTTAACAAAAAATTATCTTGTTAAGATTGAACTTTTTGGGGGCGTTTTGATCTTTTTTTAAAATTTTTAAAGAAAATTATTTAATAATGATAATCAATTAACTAGTGGTAAAAATGAGAACATAAATGCTGTGCTTCGGTTTATCTGCTATTTTTTCTTTCATCAGAATTCCTATTTTCAAATTTTAAACTTTTTATTTGGTAATGAGTTATATAGCCAATTAACAATGTTATGGTAGTTTCAGGTGAACTCAAAGGGACTCAGTTATACATATACATGTATCTATTCTACCCCAAACTCCCCTCCCGTCGGGGTTGCAACATAACATTGAACAGAGCTTCATGTACTATACAGTAGCTCCTTGTTGGTTATGTTTTAAATATAGCAGTGTACATATGTCCATCCCAAACTCCCTAACTATCCCTTCCCTTAGGCACTGGTAAGCTCCTTCTTGAAGTCTGTGAATCTCTTTCTGTTTTTAAGTTCATTTGTATCATTTCTTTTTAGATTCCACTTATAAGGGATGTCATATGATATTTCTCCTTCTCTGTAAGACTGAACTTTATAACTGTGGAGAGAAGCAAGAGATTTCAGTAAGGCTGCAGTAAAGATCACAACTGACTCGTCAGTGGAGACAAAGAGAATGCAAGTTGTTAAAGAAGATGTAACTTACATATAACAATAATAGCTAACATATATTGAGCATTTACTAACTTACCAACACATGGTCCCAAGTGTTCTCTAATTAAACCTCTTATCAACTTCATGTAAAAGTACTGTAAATATGTATGTGTGTGTGTGTGTGTGTGTGTGTGTGTATACCCAGAAGGGTATCCTTGTTACCTATTTCGGTCTTTTTCATTACAAAACACAACTTCAATATGAAAATATGTTCACATGTAGCAGACAAAATTTCCAAAATAAGAAGCTGTGATTTTTATCAAGAAAGACTATGCTGTGCAGAACTGCACAACATGAAAAACACTACTTGGCTGGACAAAGTGATATATGGTAAAATGCACAGCACACACCACCTTTCCTTTACATTCTTACTTCAGGGCATCCACTTGTATTGCCCTAAGAGTATGAGCACTGTTCTTTTGAGTTTGTGTTTATTTCATGATAAGCATATTGAATATATTACATTAAATCTGTATAAGCATCCTGCTTGTAAAAGCCCCAAGGACTGACTAAAAAGAAAATCCTTACATTTTGAGGAGAAAAATGCATTAATACAGTGTTTTGAAATAAATGATAAAGCTTGCAGGCCTGAGGGAATTCACATTGGCCACATTCAAGAAAGACACTAAGAAACTTCCTTGGTGGCTCGGTGGCTAAGAATCCACCCTCCATTGCAGGCGACTGGGGTTCTACCCCTGATTAGGGAACTAAGATCCCACATGGTTTGGGGCAGCTAAACCTGCCTGCCACAACTAGAGAAAAGCCAGCCAGCCAGGACAGAGGATCCTGCGTGTCCCAACTGGTACCTGACATAGCCAAATAAAACAAATGAATAAATATTAAAAAAAAATAAGAATGATGCTGAGAAAATAAGTGAAAGGAGAGTTTGTACATCCCAGTTATTATCTGCTTTGAGTGGAAATAACTAGAATTAGGAATTTGAAAGCACTTGAGACTAAAGATAAAGACCCTAATGCCAGGTAATGCTGAGTGCAGTTGGACAGAATTTTGTGGCCTTCAGGCTCATTAGCAATCTTACAGGTAACTTCTTCATGAAAGGAGGAAACTGGAAAAATAGAAGTGGGCTTTCTCTTTTAAGCTGCTTTAGAAGACAGAAAAGGAGAGCGATAAACCATAGTAATCCACTGCTGGTGTCACAATATATTGGCTCCCTAAAAATGACGTCCTTCTTTTCTTTTACCTCTTCTCAGTATTAAAAAATCACCACAATTTACCACACCCATTTCTAGTAAGTGATATTTGGAACATGGCTATCCATTAAGGAAAATAACTGTTAATAACTTACTGGCTACCATTTAAAGTCTACATAAAAAATATAAAACTTCTATATGGCAGAAGACACAGTGAACTAAAAGACAAATGACAAATGTGTCACTGCAACATATGATGAAGAGTTAAAATTCTTGTAATAATGTATAAAAAGCTCTTTCAAATCAGCAAGAAAAATAAATCCCAATAAGAAATGGTCAAAAGATATGAAAAATAACACAGGAAGAAACCAAAGACTAATCAACATGAAATAAAGCTCACATTCAAATTTAAAAATTCAAGCTAAAATTATGTGTCATCTTTAACCTAGTAGATTGGTAAAGGTATTTTTCAAAAAGGCTTTTAAAAATAGGTTCAGAAATCTTTTTTTTGGGAATTTATCCAAAGTAAATAATGAGACTAGAGTTGAAAAATATTTGCATGTGTGTTCATTACAGAATTGTTATTTAAGAAACTGATGAAATTTAATCTAGCAATTGAGGATTGGTCACACAAATCAAGGTATATATACTCTCTCACTTAGCAATTCTGCTAGACTGTATCCCTTGGAATAGTCAATAAAACCAACAATTCTTAGAGACACAAAGATGTTCATTTCAGGTGTATTTAGAAGGGAAAAATAGCATGGTTCATACATCCACACCATGGAGGGAGAGGAAAACGGCACACTAATCACATCTATGCATCCAAGTACCGTACTGTGTGAATATTTGTTATTGTTTAATCTAAATTATGTCTGACTCTTATGTGACCCTGTAGTCCTCCAGGCTCCTCTGTCTACGGGATTTCCCAGATAAGAATACTGGAGTGGATTGCCATCTCCAGGGGATCTTCCCTTTCCTGGGATTGAACCCATGACTTCTGCATTGGCAGGTGGATTCTTAACCACTGAACCATACATGAAATATGAATTTTAAAATGCTAGTTTATAGAATATCATGTAGCTGTAAAGAAACGACAATTTAATGTTTACATGGACAGATGATTATACTAAGAGAACAAAGCTTCCTAACTGTACATATGATCCCATGTATGTAAATACATACAAAGTTGTTTGAAAATATTCTGGGGTGCCAAGTACCCTGGCAGAGACCTTTGAAGACCCATTCCACAAAGGACTCCAAGCTAAAAGTAGTTAGTGTTATTTAACATTAAGGGTTGATTACTTAGACATTTATTTAAAGGAATACTGACTTTGATTTTACTCCTGAAAAATTCCTAATTCTAGTTATTTCTATAAAATTCAGCAGTGGCCACAGGACTGGAAAAGGTCAGTTTTCATTCCAATCCCAAAGAAAGGCAATGCCAAAGAATGTGCAAACTACCGCACAATTGCACTCATCTCACATGCTAGTAAAGTAATGCTCAAAATTCTCCAAGCCAGGCATCAGCAATACGGGAACTGTGAACTTCCAGATGTTCAAGCTGGTTTTAGAAAAAGCAGAGGAACCAGAGATCAAATTGCCAACATCCACTGGATCATGGAAGAAGCAAGAGAATTCCAGAAAAACATCTATTTCTGCTTTACTGACTATGCCAAAACCTTTGACTGTGTGGATCACAATAAACTGGAAAATTCTGAAAGAGATGGGAATACCAGACCACCTGACGTGCCTCTTGAGAAACCTATATGCTGGTCAGGAAGCAACAGTTAGAACTGGATGTTGAACAACAGACTGGTTCCAAATAGGAAGAGTACGACAAGGCTGTCTATTGTCACTCTGCTTATTTAACTTCTATGCAGAGTACATCATGAGAAATGCTGGGCTGGAAGAAGCACAAGCTGGAATCAAGATTTCTGGGAGAAATACCAATAACTTCAGATATGCAGATGACACCACCGTTATAGCAGAAAGTGAAGAGGAACTAAAAAGCCTCTTGATGAAAGTGAAAGAGGAGAGTGAAAAAGTTGGCTTAAAGCTCAACATTCAGAAAACGAAGATCATGGCATCTGGTCCCATCACTTCATGGCAAATAGATGGGGAAACAGTGGAAATAGTGTCAGACTTTATTTTGGGGGGCTCCAAAATCACTAAAGATGATGATTGCAGCCATGAAATTAAAAGATGCTTACTCAAATGGGGAAGGCAATGGCCCCCCACCCCAGTACTCTTGCCTGGAAAATCCCATGGATGGAGGAGCCTGGTGGGCTGCAGTCCATGGGGTCGCTAACAGTCGGACAGACTGAGCGACTTCACTTTCACTTTTCTCTTNAAGACGCTTACTCCTTGGATGAAAAGTTATGAACAACCTAGATAACATATTCAAAAGCAGAGACATTACTTTGCCAACAAAGGTCTGTCTAGTCAAGGCTATGGTTTTTCCAGTGGTCATGTATGGATGTGAGAGTTGGACTGTGAAGAAAGCTGAGCGCCGAAGAATTAATGCTTTCGCACTGTGGTGTTGGAGAAGACTGTTGTGAGCCCCTTGGACTGCAAGGAGATCCCACCAGTCCATCTTAAAGATCAGTCCTGGGTGTTCATTGGAAGGACTGATGCTGAAGCTGAAACTCCAATACTTTGACTATCTCATGCGAAGAGCTGACTCGTTGGAAAAGACCCTGATGCTAGGAGGGATTGGGGGCAGGAGGAGAAGGGGACGACCGAGGATGAGATGGCTGGATGGCATCACTGACTTGATGGACGTGAGTTTGAGTGAACTCCGGAAGTTGGTGATGGACAGGGAGGCCTGGTGTGCTGTGATTCATGGGGTCGCAAAGAGTCGGACACGACTAAGCGACTGAACTGAACTGAAGATGGTTGGATGGCATCACTGATGCAATGGACATGAACTTGGGCAAAGTTTGGGAGATGCTGAGGAGAAAGGAAGCTTCGCATGCTGCAGTCCAATGGATGGTGAAGAGTTGGAAACAACTTGGCCACTGAACAATATTAAGGCATTCTTTTATGCACAATAAACAGGATTCCAGGGGCACATCTCCCCCAACCCATGCCACATCATAATCATGACTTTTATAGAGGAATATTCTTGCAGTCAAGGAGAACACTCAGATCACACTTGTTCCTTGACCCCAATCCTATCCAGGCAATCAGTTCAGTTTAGTTCAGTTCATTTCAGTTGCGCAGTCATGTCCAACTCTTTGCGACCCCATGAATTGGAACACACCAGGCCTCCCTGTCCATCACCAACTCCTGGAGTTCACTCAAACTCATGTCCATCGAGTCATTGGTGCCGTCCAGCCATCTCATCCTCTGTCATCCCCTTCTCCAGGCAATATCTCCCTCTTATTACCTCTTTAAAAAGCCATGTATTTTAAGAAGGTTGTTAAAATAAATCTTTCCATTCTTAAGCTACAAGTTCAGTTTCTATAGTGGAACCAAATTTAAATGACCAGCAATTGACAAAAGCAAAAAATGAAGAAAAAAAAAAAAAAAAACTCCTTGAAACAATAAAAATATGCTGAATTCCCTGAAAGCCTTTTCCCTGCCACTGTAATCAAAATAATGATTATTATGAAATATAAATTTTCAGGGGAGAGAAAGGATTTTTTTTTTCAGTTTTTATAATAGTTTTCTAGGTTGGATCCTTCTGAATTCATGTAAACAAAGGGATGGTCGGCTGCTATTTATTCCTCCCCTTGGTGCTTTGCAGATACTAAAACTGATGGTCAGGATGCTGGTAAGGGGGAACTATTGAAATAACACAAAAAGAGTAATGTCTGAGCTCAGATTTATTCTATCCACTGTACTAAAATACTTGGTAAAACTCACTGTGGCAAAGTATTGATGTTAGATGATAACATCCACAATAAAAATGACATTTTCCAATGCTGCTGCTGTACAGAAGAGCAGAGAAAACACCAGGACTGTGTGAAAAACACCTGCTTCTTTCCAGCTTTTCCTTTTGGTTGAGACCAAATGGATTCCCAGAAAAATGTTATAAGCCCTCAAGAGGCACCAGACACCAAGCTCTTCCATTTTTATTTATGGCTTTTCCAGAAGACCCTTTGGTTGTGCAGAGGAGGAATATTAGCTATATGTCAGTCACACTTTATTTATGCGTGAATTTGATCACTTAGAGCATGTTAATAAAAAGCACACTTAAAAAACATTCAGTCAAGATGGATGAAACTGGAGCCGATTATACAGAGTGAAGTAAGCCAGGAAGAAAAGCACCAATACAGTATACTAACACATATATATGGAACTTAGAAAGATGGTAATGAGGACTCTGTATGCGAGACAGCAAAAGAGACACAGGTGTGTACAGCGGGCTTTTGGACTCTGAGGGAGAGGGAGAGGGTGGGATGATTTGGAAGAATGGCATTGAAACATGTATACTAT
>SJYX01012770.1:0-87793 GCA_006410675.1 Oreotragus oreotragus | reverse complement strand
TATGGATGTGAGTCTGAGTGAACTCCGGGAGTTGGTGATAGACAGGGAGGCCTGGCGTGCTGCGATTCATGGGGTCGCAAAGAGTCGGACACGACTGAGAGACTTAAGTGAACGGACTGACTGACGCCGTAAAGACTCGCTGGCAGCTACGGGATGCAAACTGACGCTGGGACAATCAGCAAATCTTACAGAACTATTTTCCTAGGGTTTGTATTTTCAAACAAACAACCTTTCAATTACAAACGTTTCTGGCTCAGCGGGTCGGAAAATGGTCGGGAGTGAGCGGTGGGGGTACAACCGTGAACTGAAGCCTTTAAATCCTGCAGTCAGAGACCAGGTGAGACAGGCCTTCCTGGCGCCATTTCTAATCCTTGGTCCCACCGACTTCTGTGAGAACATTGAGATTCCTTCCAGGATTTCCAGCCAATGGTTACAACAGCTCCAGACCAATGGGCGGAAGGCTATCTTTCGACTGGCTCTACTCCTTCCCAGCCAATCGGAAATATTCTTCAAACAGCACTTTCTAAGCTGCGCAGGCTCTGAGGAAGCTGGCTTCACTTCCGTGCGGCTGCCGCAGGCGGCTCTGCTCGTTGCCATAGCGACCGTTTTACGTTACGTGGTTTGTAGATTTCAGCCCGGTGACTGCGGCGACTGCTGGGGCACATCGTTTCCCTGTCCTCTCGGTTCCCTGCGGCCGAAAGGCCTTCTAGGATCCGGGGATCTGGCCTAAGCTTCGGCGGCGCCCCGCGGGGGCGAAATGGCCGCTGAAGAAGAGGATGAGGTGGAATGGGTGGTGGAGAGCATCGCGGGGTTCCTGCGGGGCCCGGACTGGTCCATCCCCATCTTGGACTTCGTGGAGCAGAAATGTGAAGGTAAAATACGAATCTCGAATCGTCAGTCCTTGCTCACCTCTCTCACACCAACAACCTCTCCACACACCGCCTCTCATCTCCTCGATCTCCCCTCCTGTCGACCAGGTTTAGAGCTGGAGTTTTAGGATGTGTTGCTCACCGTGCCTGTCTTTTCCGCGGTAATGAAAAGGGGCACGACATACCTCTACCCGCTGGGCCCAAGCACGCACTCGAAAAACAGTAGACTTTAATCCTGTGTTGGGCCTCTTACTCCATCCTGCCCCTTTCTGCCTTGGCCAGGTGACTGTGGGTTTCTTCCTTCATCAGCTTCCCCAGTGACTTGGGAGGAGAGATGTCAGTTTGCTTATGAGTTCCTTCTGATTCCAGCTGTTGGCCAGAAAGTGGGTGGGCGAGGGGTATGTGGTTACTCCGGTAGGCCCAGAGCCGGTAATCTCGGTGGCCTGTATTCCCTTTTTGAGCTCTCTCTCTCGGTTATACAAATGGAGGGTATCTTCCAACAAATGAGATATGTAGACGTGGCATAACGTTCCCTGTGAGGAAAAGGAGTACCTTCAGGTTCTGGAGCTTTGCATTCAGTTCTTAGAGATAATTTGGAGCTCATTTATGGAAAAGGAACCAGAAGCGAAGTCATAAGAGTAATTTCAGGCTGTTGTCGTGGTTGTTTAGCTGGCCAGGACCTTAAGGGTAGTAATATCCATTAATCGTTCGGACGTCTGTCTATGTTGGAGGGATTAGACTTATTTTTTTTTAAGATTCAATGGGCTAGAGCTAGCGTCCGTGGGTACAAGCTAGAGGTAAACAAATTTCTGTGAAGGAAGTGCTTCATAACAGATAGTATCCTGGATAAATTCGCCTGTCTCAGAAGGTAATGAGTTCCCCAGGCTTTAGCAGTGTTTCAGTGAATCTGATAGCACCTTAATGGAGTTATTACAGAGCGGAATTCAACTGTCAAGTGGTTGGTTATCATGAATGATCTGTTAAGAGTCCTTTCAACCTTAAGTTTCCATGAATCTGGTAAAGATGAAATTTACTTTGACCACTGAATCTTTTCATTACATTCTCATTGCCATGAGCAACATTCAAATAGTATTTACTAGGTATTGTTCTTGCAGGTAATTTTTAAAAGAAGTTCAAAATAACTTTTATTTCTGCTCTATTAAAGAATTTAAAATGCTATTCTGAGGCTGAGGAAGCATGTGGTGTTCTGATCTCCTTTAGGAGAAAAAAGAAATTATGTCACCGTTTGATTCCACTGATCCCACTGAACCTAAATGCTGAAATGGCCAAAAAAAAAAAAAAAAATTTTTTTTTTATCCCTACACTTTAAAAGTGGCTGCATCTCAGTTATAACACACCTGATTGCATAATTTTATAGGGAAATAGTAATCTTCAAACTTGTAAACATGTGATGTAGTAATTTGGCTTCAAAATTATCTGAAAACAGATTTATTAGCTGCTATATTGCATGAATGCCCAGTGCTATGTAGAACAGATGCCAAGAGAAATGGAAGTAACATTTCAGTGGCACTTGAAATAACAGTGTTTATATTCCACTGACTTTGGTTTGTCAGTGTGGTATTCTTCACCTTAGGTAATTTAAAAATTAGTTTTATATAACTTTGTAAATATCAGCATTTACTTCAACATTTATTGAGTGTCTTTGAGCCAGAAATTGAGGTTAGAAAAGTTAATAAAACAAATCTTTGTCCTTGAGAAGTTTATAATTTGGTGGGGAAGACAAGCAGGTAAGCGGAACTGAAATGTAAAGTGACCAGATGTTATTACAAAGGTGGACATATGGTGCTGTGTTTTCAAATAGTTCTGAGGAAGGAATCTAAATAGCCAAGGGAGCTGGGGGCGGGTAGCAGATCATGGCGGAGAAGGCAATGGCACCCCACTCTAGTGTTCTTGCCTGGAGAATCCCAGGGACAGGGGAGCCTGGTGGGCTGCCGTCTATGGGGTCGCACAGAGTCGGACACGACTGAAGGGACTTAGTAGCAGCAGCAGCAGATCATGGAGAATGTGCCTCTTACAGTATTTTGAAGAATGGTTGGGGGAAGAGGTATTGGGTAAAGGTAAAGAGATCCAAGAAGGGCTTGAGCAAAGACCTGGGGCTTTGAAGCACCTTCTATGTTTTTACATTTGTCCACATTCCAAGTAATTGTGTCCTGTTATGAGGGCAAAGTTTGGGTTTTGGAGTGGTGGGAGATGAGACTTGGGATCCAGTCTTGAAGAATTTTGTCTGGGATTCTAAGTATTTTATACTTATTCGCTAGGCAAAGAACTGAAGAGTTTTAAATAGAAAATTACTGATGTTATTTTGTATTTTAGAAAGAATGGGGGAATTTTTTTTAAAGGTGGCTTATGGTTTACAGTTCATGAATTTGTCTTTTCCTTGATCACATTGTAGCTTTTTGAAGGAATATATATCTTTCTAACCTACATTGTTTCACAATATGATCGTTGAGTAAACATTTGTTTTTATTCATTTTTGTTTCATTATTGATTTATATGTAATAAAGAGTCAGTTTCAGTAAAATTTGGATCAGCAAAATTCCAATATGGTAAAATAATCTGAAACTTGTGAAAGGAATTATTTAGAAACTTGCCAATAATGTTCCATTTAAAGTTTGTAAAGAAATTGTTGCCTTGTATTATTGATTGAAAAGTGGCAAATTAATGCTCCTCTCCCATATGAAGTAGCTCTTAGGTACTGATAAAAACTTGTTTACAATTAATTATTATTTTTTTTAATCCCAAGAATTTTAAAGTGGAAGAGCCTGTTTACAAGAATGAGTGTTCTATTTGTAAGTTCTATTTGTGGAGCTGACTTTCATATTTAATGAAATTTTTTTACACTATGCAATATTTTTCTTTTAAATGTAGTTTTTGATGATGAAGAAGAGAGCAAATTGACTTATACAGAGATTCATCAGGAATATAAAGAACTAGTGAGTATTTTTAAGCTGATTTTAAGTATAATTTGAATAATATTAATTAAATCTGTTACAAATTTAAAAAATAGACTTGTCCATTTAAATTCCTTAAAAAATTCCAGTCTACCTTAGTAGTGCTATCAGTTGCATCAGACTCCAGGGATTCTCTGGGCATTTCCTCCATAAGACTCTGGAATGTAAGGAATAGATTTAGGACAACGATTTTAAGGGATCTTACATCTGATCTTTAAATTTTATTCCTGTTCTTCTGCTGGTATATCCAGGGGAGTGTTCATTATTAATTTAGCCATGTTGTCTAGAGATTTTAAGAAATGCCTCTGGGTAGCACAAGGATTATACCACATCAAACTTCATAATCCTGACTTCAGTTATTTCTGGTAGAGGAAATAAAATTTCATTTGATTCTCTGCAAAGATTTTCACTTTTAGTTGTTTGGGTTTTTTTTGGTGAAAAAGATTGTCACTGCTATATAATATAATTTTATGTAGATTAATAATTGCAAGCAAGCATTTGATTATACTTTTCTAAACTCAATATAAAAACTCATTTGGAATCTTTCAATGTAAATTGTAAAAGTTAAACTTTTTTTTTAGGTTGAAAAGCTGTTAGAAACTTACCTTAAAGAAATTGGAATTAATGAAGATCAATTTCAAGAAGCATGTACTTCTCCTCTTGCAAAGACCCGTACATCACAGGTTTTTGTGTTTTTCTGCTAATATATAATTTTAACAAAAATGCCCAGGATTCCACTTAGATTTGCTATGTTTGATTGTCAAAATACAATATTCTAGAGACTGTAAGAGTGAAAAGCCAATTTAACACATATGGATTCTTTCTTTATAAGTACCTTGTGAAAAGATAATTTGAAGCATTAATAAACTGATGCTATTAAAAAAGAACTTCTATCAGAACTAATAGATCACAGGCTTTATGCAAAAAAAAATTATTGTCTCTGATGGTTTTGCAGTTGCCCCTTTTTTAATCTTAGCAAATACACAGTACATGGTTCCTGGGGCTTTCTTCTGTTAGAACTAATTTTATTGTCTCATTTGTTCTGCAGTGCTGAACTGAAGTAGGTTTTAGGTGTATTTGTAACTAATATTTACCGGGGGTTCATGCTAGCTGCTGTTTTAAGCACTTGACCTGTATTATTTCATTGAATCTTCCTAACAGTCCTTAAGAAATTGGTACTATTTATTTTACTTTGTTAGAATTGAGAAAACTATTGCACATATATGTTAAGAAACTGGTGCACAGTCTACAAGTAAAGTAACAAAGCCAGAATATCAGCTCAGGCTCCGAGATTGAGTATAGAGATATGTTATTATTCACCCAAATAGCCTTCTCAGATAGTTACTTTAGCTTTTCATCTTCTACCAAATTAACTATAATTCCTTAGTGGATGATAGGATTATCTAGGATGTGATCTCAAATTATCATTTGCAACCTCCTGCTGTCATTCTCGGGGAAGGCAATGGCACCTCACCCCAGTACTCTTGCCTGAAAAATCCAATGGACGGAGTAGCCTGGTGGGCTGCAGTCCATGGGGTCGCTAACAGTCGGACAGACTGAGCGACTTCACTTTCACTTTTCTCTTTCATGCATTGGAGAAGGAAATGGCAACCCACTCCAGTATTCTTGCCTGGAGAATCCCAGGGATCGGGGAGCCTGGTGAGCTGCCGTCTTTGGGGTCACACAGAGTTGGGCACGACTGAAGTGACTTAGCAGCAGCAGCAGCTGTCATTCTATAGTACATTACATACTATAGTAATTCTGGCTACTTGCTTTTGTAAGCATTGGTGCACCTGGCTTTGCTCATGGTGGTTCCTTAACCGGGAATCGTCAGCCCCCACCTTCTCACTGCTCCATCCTTTGCTTACCCAGAGAAAGCTATCTCATCATCATGGCCTGCTGCAGTGCTGTCTCTAGTCAGACCAGTACTCATTCTGCCCGGCTGAGCACTTTTACATTTTCAATTCAGTTTAATTGCCTTGAAGTTTTTTACAAGTCTGTTTACCTTGAGGAATTTATTGAAAATTATTAATTAGTATTTAGATTTCTTTTAAGGGATTGGTGTTTGTTTTTATTTTTCTTGTATTTCCAGAATATTTTCTTCTTTGGTTAATATTTGTCAACCTCTTCATTAAGCTATTATGAATGAATCTGAAATACTTTGTGAAAAAAGATGTTCATAGTAATAATAGTCACATCCATCTTTTGTTTTCATCATCAGGATAACTTGTGAATGAAGACATTCAGAATTTTAAAATACTGTTTTCAAATCAAAAGTAACATATCTTTCTGCTTTGTTCTGCTACATAACACCTTTTGCTTTGGAGTTGGTTGGTTCGTAGTACAGTCTTGTTATGAACAAGCATGGAAACCTTCTGACACAGACAGACTTGGATTTGAGCTTAGATCTTTTGATTACTTTCATTTATCATGGACAAAGTTGTTTTATAGTTTTCCTGTCTTGTCTATTCTGATTCTCAGTTTGAACATCTGTAAAACAGGGACAATATCTACTTTGAAAGGTTTTTGTGAAATTTGAGCAAAAATGTTCATAAGACATTTAGCACAATACCTGACACATATAAAGTGGTCTATAAATGGAAGCATCTTGTAATTAATGGTAGCTATTTTGGTGGTTGATTAGCGGGGTGCTAATTAGGCCAGGGTCATGTATTCAATCCCCATGTGGACTAGTTAGCTTTATTCTCTTCTGGAGCAAACTTAGCCCCAGATACTAAGGGCAGTATGACTGAATCAGCACATGGCCATCTCCAATAACCAGAAAAACAGCCCAAAGCCTGCTAGTTACTGCTTCGCAGTAATAATCTAATCTTTGTAAATAAAGATCTGAATGCTGATTCCATTATGCTAATTTAGAATGCCTATAAGGAATTCAAGAAACCAATTGTTTGCCCAGGGTAGTTTAGAAGGTACTTTTTCTTTTGTTTTGGTCTGTTTGGTTTGATTTTTATTTTTATAAACAGTTGCTCACTCCCCTCTTATTGAACTGTACTGCTAAAGATGACTTGCAAAATTCTTTTCACATGGTTTGGTCACCATTAGTCCTAGACCACTGGTCCTGGCATTCTTGTATATTAAAATCAGCAGGAGTTGTAAGGAGTGCATCAGATGAAGACGTCTGTTTTAAAAAAACAACAACCTTTTTTTTCCTTCCTTCCTTCCTTTCTTTTCCTCTCCTCTTCTCTCCTCTCTTCTCCTCCCCTCCTCTTTCCACCCTTTCCATCCTTCCTCTCCCATCCTCTCAACTCTCCTCTCCTCTTTCTTCTCCATACAGCTTGTGGGATTTTAGTTTTCCCACTAGGGGTCAAACCTGGGCCCTCTCTGGTGGAAACACAGAGTTTTCACCATTGGCCTGCCAGGGAAGCCTCAACAACAGACTTTTTAAGAGCCTGTTTTCCTGTCATACGTGTGTAGCTTCTCAAAAAATGCTCATAAATTAAAATACCTTTCTAAAAAATTCAGAAGAATATGATAATAGAATGCATATGGAGATATTATTTCAGTTGTGTTCGGTTGATTTTGTAATTTTATGGTGTTTTCAACTGAAATAGGCAAAAGTGGCTTTTTTCATTGCTTATAATTTTTTTTGGTGAGAATAGAGCTCATCACTGATTTCTATGTATATCAGGAGCCAGGGATGACTATATGACAAGAGACAAAGTATTTTCTGTTTTTGCTTTTCATGTAATTTACTTTGACTTTTGTAAATTAGAACTTAACGCTTTCAGAAACATTTGTCTTCTAATATTAATTTGGGAAAATTATTCTTTTTTCCCCCAATAACTTGTATCACTAAAATGATTACATGTTATCATATGTAATATGATATAACTTTCATTTTCTAAAAACACACACTTGATAATTAATAATATTTTGTCTGATTGCTCATAAGATTTTTAAAAATTAATAGACTTTTTTTTAGAGCAGTTTTGAGTTTACAGAAAATTGAGCAGTTAATGTAGTGTCGTTTTTTTTTATTAAAGTCTTTCATTAGAGTAGTATATTTGTTGATGAGCCAGTATTGATATATGATTATTAAGTAAAGTCCATGGTTTATATTAAGGTTCACTCTTTGTGTTGTACAGTTGATTTTGACAAATACATAATGTTATATACCCATCATTACAGTATCATACCTGTCTCTTATACACATCTCAATTCTGGGCAAGGCTTGCCCAGGACAGAGCAGCATCGCTGAGTCTGTGTGGTGAAGCTCCACAATGATTATTAAGTAAAGTCCATGGTTTATATTAAGGTTCACTCTTTGTGTTGTACAGTTGATTTTGACAAATACATAATGTTATATACCCATCATTACAGTATCATACAAAATAGTTTCGCTGTCTTAAAAATCTCATGTGTTCCACATATTCATCGTTTTCATCTTTGCACCAAACCTCTGGCAACTGCTGTTCATTTTACTGTCTGTATAGTTTGGCTTTTTCCAGGATATTATATAATTGAAATCATAAAGTATATAGCTTTTTCAGGCTGACTTCTTTCATTAAGCAATATGAATTTAAGTTTTTTCATTGTTTGATAGTTTTCTTTTTATTGCTAAATAATATTCCATTTTATGGATGTACCACATTTTGAAGGTGGTATATAACCTTTTGAAGGTATTTTGGTGCATTCCAATCTTTGGCAATTTTGGATAAAGTCACTATAGCTATTCATATTCAGGCTTTTATGTGGATGTAAATTTTTCATTTCATTTGGGTAAATACCTAGAAGCAAGACTGCTAGATCAAATGTTAAGATTCACTCTTAACTTTGTAAGAAACTGCCAGACTCTCTTCTAAAGTAGCTATATCATTTTACATTTTTACCAGCAATGAATGGAAGCTCCTGTTGCTCCATGTCTTCAGTAACACATGATATTGTCAGGTTTTTGGATTTTAGCCATTCTAATAGATATGTAGTGATGTCATTGTTTTCTTCTGCCCATTTTTAAATTGAGTTATTTATAAGCTATATCATTTTACATTTTTACCAGCAATGAATGGAAGCTCCTGTTGCTCCATGTCTTCAGTAACACATGATATTGTCAGGTTTTTGGATTTTAGCCATTCTAATAGATATGTAGTGATGTCATTGTTTTCTTCTGCCCATTTTTAAATTGAGTTATTTATTTTCTAATTGTTGGACTGTAAGAGTTTTTTGTATATTTTTGATACAGCTCTTCTTTATCAGATATGTTTTGTAAATATTTCACAAAATATTCTCCTGTGGCTTTTCTCTTCATTCTGTTAACAATGTCTTTCACAAATTAGAAGTCTTTTTTATTTTAGTGAAGTCTGATATATTGATTCTTTCATTGTTTATGGTTATGATATTTTATCTTAAGAAGTCATTGCCAAAAGCCAAGGTTAGCTAGATTTTTTTCTATGCTATCTTTCAAAGTTTTGTTTTTACGTTTAAATCTGTGATCCATTTTAAGTTAATTTTTGTGAAAGATGTAAGGTCAGTGTTTAGATTCCTTCTTTTTTTCCATGTAGATGTCAGTTGTTCTAGCAGCATTTTCTAGAAAGATGATCCTTTCTTCATTGGATTGCCTTTGTTCCTTAGTCAAAAATCAGTTGACTATGTTTTTGTTGGTCAATTTTCAGGTTCTGTTCAGTTTCATTAATCCTGTCTGTTCTTTCACCAATACCATACTGTCTTGATTATTGTAGTTTATAGTAAATTTGAAGTCATGTAGTGTCAGTCCTCTGACTTTGATCTTTATCAATTTTGTGTGACTGTTCTGGGTCTTTTACCTTTCCGTGTACATTTAAATATCAGTTTGTTGATATCCACAATTGCTGGGATTCTGATTGGAGTTGCATGAATCTACAGATCAAATCTGGGAGAAATGACATGTTAACAATGTTGAGTCTTCTTATTTATTAATGTGGAATAGATCTCCATTTATTTAGATCATCTTTGTTTTCTTTCATAAGAATTTTTTAGTTTTCCTCGTATAAATCTTGTGCATATTTTGTTAAATTTATTCCTAAGTACTTTTTTGTAGTGCAAATGTAAATTGTATTGTGTTTTTTATTTCAAATTCCAATTGTTGATTGCTTTGTTGTTGTTTGGTCACTCAGTCATGTCCGACTCTTTGCGACCCAATGGACTGTAGCACGCCAGGCTTCCTTGTCCATCACCGTGTCCTGGAGCTTGCTCAGACTCATATCCATTGAGTCAGTGATGCCATCAACCATCTCGTCCTCTGTCATTCCCTTCTCATGGCTTCAATCTTTGTCAGCATTAGGTGGCCAAAGTATTGGAGCTTCAGCTTCAGCATCAGTCCTTCCAGTGAATATTCAGGGTTGATTTCCTTTAGAATTGACTGGTTGGATCTCTTTTGCTATCCAAGGGACTCTCAAGAGTCTTCTCCAACATCATTGTTCAAAAGCATCAATTCTTCAGCGCTTAGCCTTCTTTATGGTCCACTCTCACATCCATATATGACTACTGGAAAAACTATAGCTTTGACTAGATAGACCTTTGTTGGCAAAGTAATGTCTCTGCTTTTTAATGTATGTTGTCTCAGTTGGTCATAGCTTTTCTTCCAAGGAACAAGCATTTTTTAATTTCATGGCTGTAGTCACCACCTGCAGTGAATTTGAGCCCAAGAAAATAAAATCTTTCACTGTTTCCATTGTTTCCCCATCTATATACCATGAAGTGATGGGACCAGATTTCATAGTTATACTTTTTTTCCCCCTTAGTCCTTTGAATCAATAGAAAGGCTTTCACATCATTTCTATAGGCTATGCTATTGAATTTCTGCAAATAAATAATCATTATTCTTTTGAGAAGTAAAAGGAATCTATAGCTTTTCTTTGAAGTTCTATCTTTATTTGTATAGAATTATAAGAATTGTATAAAATTCTTTAGAATTCATCATTGACCCCGGCTGGGCCTGGTGCTTTTTGTTTTGGAAGATTACTAATTATTGATTCCATTTCTTTAATAGATATAGAGTTATTCAGATTGTCTGTTTCTTGTGTGAGTTTTAGCAGGTTGTGTTTTTAAGAAATTGGTCCATTTCATCTGGATTATCATATTTGTGGTCATAGGGATGTTCATAAAATTCCTTTATTACCTTTTTAGTGTCCATGGAATCTGTAGTAGTGTCCCCTTTTGCATTTCTGATATTTTAAAATTTATGTCTTTTTTTGTTTGTCTCACGTCCTGGCATGTGGAACCTCCCTGACCAGGGATTGAACCAGTGCCTCCTGAAATGGAAGCACAAAGTCTGAACTACTGGACAACCAGGGAATTTCACATACCCACCCACTTTTTTTTTTTTAAACTTAACCTGGCCAGAGGTTTCTCAGTTTCATTTTTTAAATAATTAGCTTTTAGTTTTGGTGGTTTTCTCTGTTGATTTTCTGTTTTCCAATTTCATTATTTCTTCTCCAATTTCTATTATTTCCTTTCTTTGGATTTAATTTGCTCTTTTTTTAGTTCCTAAGGTGGAAGCTTTGATTGTTGATGTTGGTTATTTCTTCCTTCCTAATATATGCTTCAGTGCTTTAAATTTCCTTCTAAGCACTGACTTTTGCTACACCCCACACATTTTGATAAGTTGTATTTTCATTTAGTTAGAAATATTTTTAGAGATTCTCTTAAGACTACTTCTTTGATCCATGTGGTGTTTTAAAGTGTGTTTCTTAATCTCCCAAGTATTTTAGGTTTTTCTAGCTGTTGTTCTGTTACTATTTTCTAGTTTAATTCTGTTGGATCTGAGAGTCTCCTCTATATGACTCCTGTTCTTTTTAAGTTTATTAAGGTGTGTTTTATGGCCTAGAATGTTGTCTATTTTGGTGAATGTTCCCTGTGAACTTGAAAAGAATGTATTTTTCTGTTGTTGGAAAAATGTCAATTTGATCTAGTTGACTGAAGTTACTGTTCAGTTCAATTATTTCTTTGTTGATTTTCTCCCAGCTGATTCTGTCCATTATTGAAGTTTCCAACTATAGTAGTGAATTCATCTGTTTCTCCTTGTGGTTCTATTAATATAGCAGCATAAATGCATGAAATCACTTGTAACTTCAGGCTAAGTATGAACATGTTTGGAGGTTTTTAAAACTCGCTTAAGTCAGATTCTGAAACACTCAATGTTCGTATCTTTGTCAATGTGCTTTTCTCAAACATATATGACACCACACTTATTTATTTATACCATTTATCTCATAGTCTTCTTTCAAAGTAGTTTGACATTTCAATTAATTTAAAGGATACTTAAGATTTTTTTTTTTAAACCACTTGCTAGCTTTTTGGAGTAACTCTTGTATTTAGTTCCTCTAATTACCCTTATTGGAAGCTCTTAGGCAAAGGATGTTACATTTCCTTGGACCAGAGTAGCCCAATTGCTGTACAGTTGTTAGGTTTAGCACACCAGTTTGATATTTAATCAAAAGGCCCAGAACAATGACTTTTATAGGACTTTTTAGTTTAAAAAAAATGCTTTCTTACACTGCTCAATTCTAATACCCAGCTAGAAAGTTACTATATTTCCTTCATTCTCAAATGAAAATTTTCTATTGTAAATATCTCTTCAATGAGAATGCATTTTGTAATTGATGGCATGTTATAATTTAATTGATAGGGTTTTTTTCTTTTCTTATTGGTACATGAAATAATGGTTTGCTAATCTATTTAGTCTTAGAATTGACAAAATACTGTATTAATATTATTATTGTTGTTATTATTATGCTAATTTGCAGGTGAAGAAACTAGTGCCCAGAAGCCTAAATGATGTATACAGAATCAAACAACTAACATATGGTTAAGCTCTAAGTAGCCTTTGATATCAGGGCTTATTTTTTCCCCCCCATTGTATCAATAGTTCTCAAACTTAAATGTTATCAGAATTATCTGGGGAGATACATGGGTACCCCTTGTCCAGAAATTTAAATTAATTATGTCTAGGATAGGGCTCAGGAACATGCGTTTAACAGTCCTTCTTTCCTGTATTTCTTAGAAGGGTTAAACATACCTTTGAGAAGCCCTGCATTATATGTTTAAGGATCAGCTCAAATGCAGACTTGCTGATAGCTGTAGCTGACACAATGCCATCAGTAACAGTGCCCTTCAAATGTTTGTCAGTGATGAGGATAGAGAACTTGATATTACTAATTAAGTCTAAGAAGACCAAGAACAATGTTATGGGGTTGTGTAATCCCGCAAAGGTGCCCTGGCAGATCAGATATACTACTCTATTACAGAGGCTGGCTACAGTTGTCTTTATTTATATATTTTTTATTTTTAAAGGAAATTTAAAAAATGTTTTTAAAAATTGGGGTTTAGTTACTTTACATGGCTGTGTCAGTTTCTGCTATACAGTGAAGTGAATCAACCGTAACATATACATACATGTATCCCCTCTTTTTCTGGATTTCCTTCCCATTGAGGTCACCACATAGCACCCCAGAGTTCCCTGTGCTACACAGTAGTTTCTCATTAGTGGTCTATTTTATACTGCACTTGTCTTTAATACTGCTCTATGGGCTGTAACTTTCGGGTAAACACCAATGAAGCCTATTTGCCGTCCCCCTGCCCTTGGCCTTTTGAACAGTATATGTGAATTTAAAGGACAAGAAACTTTGTTTCCTACAGTTGACTCCTTGTAAATGTCACTACTTTTGCACTTTATTTTGTTTGACTGTATTGCTTTTGTCTAGAATGTGAGCTGGTTGCTGCTGGAGGGACTCCTCCCTCTTTGCTTAGCACTCTTTGATGGAACATTTGTTGTGGTGTGTCTTTGACATTATCACTGCTGCCTACCTGGTGAACAGTAGCACACCCTTGGTTGCCTTTGTATGATTCCTGTGGTCAGCTTTTTCATGAATGTCATGTAAAGCTTGAAATAAGGTTTAGTAAGGTGAATAAGGTCTGAGTGTTTTCTTTTGGGTTTTCCTACATTTCAGAGCTTATTCTTCTTACTGATTAGCTTGGGAATTTGTTTGCTTTTTTATATAATAGTAGCTCTCTGTAGTTCTCTGTAGCTAAAGGAGTGTTAATTTGGGTGCTCTAGGGTAGATGGGGAGGACATGACAACCCATTCCAGTATTCTTGCCTGGAGAATCCCCTTGGACAGAGGAGCCTGGCAGGCTACAGCCTATGGGGTTGCAAACAGTTGGATACAACTGAGTGACTAAGCACAGCACAGTGCAGGGTAGATACTGTTATTGTTATTGCTTCTTAATTTATTACACTTCAGTTTCATCTAGAAAAAGATTTCACATAATTTCTGTCTCTTCCATGAAACTTTTTCCCTGTAGGACTACTCCTGTAGTGTTCTCACATTATTCCTACCACGTTACACTTATTTTTCAGACTCCATTTTTTTGGCATTTCACTCAGTTCAGTCTCTCACTCGTGTCCGACTCTTTGCGACCCCATGAACTGCAGCATGCCAGGCTTCCCTGTCCATAACCAACTCCCAGAGCTTGCTCAAACTCATGTCTATTGAGTCGGTGATGACGTCTGACCATCTCATCCTCTGTCATCCCCTTGTCCTTGTGCCTTCAATCTTTCCCAGCATCAGGGTCTTTTCTACTGTCAGCTCTTCACATCAGGTGGCCAAAGTATTGGAGCTTCAGCTTCAGCATCAGTCCTTCCAATGAATATTCAGGACTGATTTCTTTTAGGATTGATTGGTTTGATCTCCTTGCAGTCCAAGGGACTCTCAAGAGTCTTCTCCAACACCATAGTTCAAAAGCATCTTTTCTTCAGCACTCAGCTTTCTTTGTAGTCCAACTCTCACATCCATATATGACTACTGGAAAAACCATAGCTTTGATTAGACGGACCTTTGTTGATAAAGTAATGTCTCTGCTTTTTAATATTTGCTGTCTCAGTTGATCAGCTTTTCTTCCAAGGAGCAAATGTCTTTTAATTTCATGGTTGCAGTCATCATCTTCAGTGATTTTGGAGCCCAAGAAAATAAAGTCTTTCACTGTTTCCGTTGTTTCCCTATCTATTTCCCATGAAGTGAATTTTGGCATTTATTCTTATTTAATTTGGCATTTTTATTAATTAAAGGATTATTTGTAGTTACTGCTTTATCACTAAACAGTAAATTTCAGGTGGTTGTTGTTTAGTCACTAAGTTGTGTCCAATTCTTTTGTGACCCCATGGATTGTAGCCACCAGGCTCTTCTGTCCATGGGATTTCCCAGACAAGAATACTGGAGTGGGTTGCCATTTCCTCCTCCAGGAGATCTTCCTGACCCAGGGACTGAACCCACGTCTCCTGGATTGGCAGCAGGCTTCTTTACCACTGAGCCATCAGAGAAGCCCCAAATTTCAGATTGACAGAATCTAAACCAAATAGTTATCATTATTTTGACTGAAAAACAGATTTGTATACTGAAATGGTAACTTTAAAAGAGTAAGACTCATTCCCGTGTTATTTATCAGAGTTGCTCAGCACTGGCTTATTTGGAAAATGTGTCACTGTGTGCCCTAGCCTTGTGGGGGTGGGAGGGGTTGGAAGACCAGCCTCTTGAGAACCCTACTTTAAAGGCTTTTAGAAAAAAATCTTAAAATTGTCCTTTTGAGTCATCTAGTCATAAATAATAATGCAGCATTCTTGAACTGATGCATCTTTTGCAGTGGAAATGATTTGAGTGTGTGGGAAATAGTTCTGTAACTTCCTGACTTCTTTCCACAGGCCATTTTGCAACCTGTATTGGCAGCAGAAGATTTTACTATCTTTAAAGCAATGATGGTCGAGAAAAATACTGAAATGCAGCTGCAAGCCATTCGAATAATTCAAGAGAGAAATGGTAAAAGGTTGAATTTAGAAATCTAAGTGCTAAGTGAATTTTGTTTTGGTGTTAGTTTTAACTAATATGATCTTAATGTTGTTGCTTTGTATAAATGTATTTCAAGTTTGAAAATCTAAGATTGACTTAAGAACTATTAGAGTGTAAACTTCCTGATAACTGATTGGTTGATACCTCAAAGAAAGCAGAACAGAATTTGAGTTGACGTTTTAGGTTTCAGAGGGCTCGGTTTTTCTGCTCAGCCATCATGTTTATGAAAGTCAGTATTTTTGAGTGGTCACAGTTACAGTTACTGTTGAGTGTACAGTTACTTTTTCCCTCCTGGGTTATAGAAGACAGTGGTTCTAAAGCTTTAGTGAGCAATTAGAAGCAGTTGAGGGCTTATTGAAACGCATGCCCGTGTCCCAATTTCTGACTTAGTAGGTCTGGAGTGGGGCCTAGTACTTTGTATTTTTAACAAGTTCCTAGCTGATGCTGAAGCTGCTGGTCTTGGGGTAGTGCTGAGAACTAGGACAGTGGACAGATAGCATTATGACACCATAAGGTGGAAGAGAAGACAGCTTACAGTCCTGGTGACCACCTTCAGCCTTATCTTTTCCTTAATTCTCTACCTGAACTCAGTTTTTTCCTAGCTCTTTCTGCTTTTCTTCTCTTCCCGTGTGCTTGAACTCTACTTGACATCTTGATTCAAAACATCAGAGTTTCTAACCATACTTCTTGTTACTGTACTATCTCTTTTTCAACCCAGATGCATATCTAAGTTTCCCATTTTGGATTCTAGTGACCTTAATATCTGTGTGTTCCTTTGCTTAATAGATTGCCACAGATATCCCTTATCATGCCTATATACTCTCTAATGGTTTGGCAGTGGTGTCTTTTCTTTATTTCTTGAGCATATTAGAGCTATAGTTTAGTTGTACTATTCGCTTCTAAGGGTCTGGAATATGCAGCAATAGGGCTTCTGTTGTTACGTTGCAAACATTAGACTGTTGGAGGGTCTCTTGTGGGTTAAACTGTTGTGGGTTCTCCTCTCATTTGTCTGAAGTGAGTAAAGACCATACCTCTAGAGCCAACCACCATCATATCTATCCTCTAAAATGCATTTCACAGCAGGAAAGACTGTTGTCCATGATGTGGAGATAATACCACCCTAACCCTTAACAATGCTCGATACTGAACTGCAGCTTTTGTGTAAAGTTTAGAAAACAGTCTCTTTCTCTTTGTTTCTCTACCATGGTTTGCTTCGTAAGATCCTTTTCTCTTGTGTTTTCTTGCAACTATGCTTTTTATTCTGACCGATAGGATAGAGAATCTGAATAATTACTTTATGCTATTTCACATTGCTTTAGGGGACCTTTTGATAAAAGAAATTGGAAGCTTGATAATGGCACTCTGCAGTCTTTAGAATTTAACTGGAAACAAGGAGATTTTAATTAAAAGAGAACAGGTAACCATAGCTTGTATCAGCTGGGTACCTCAAGTTGCCATTAGCAGAATACCTCAGAGAAAATGGCCTAAGCAATAAGAAATTATCATCTCACAGAACCAGAAGTAGAGGAAGGGAAGGAAGACAGGTCCAGGCTTGGTTCATTTGGTGGCTCAGTGATGTTTTCAAGGACCCTGACACTTTTCCACTTTTACTCTGCCATTCTCAGGATCTTCTCTCGTGATTGCACTTGAGCATCACTCAGTGCACACTCAACAATATCTCATGAAGAAAAGCGATGCTTCTTCCTGTACGTCTCCTTTTATAGCAAGACAACACTTTCACAGAAGCCTCTTAGGAATTTTCCTCTCAGGTCCTATTGGTTAGGATTGGATTCACATGGCTTTATAAACCCTCTGGCAGGGGGAATGAGACCATGGTGATTGGCTTAAATCATGACTCACTCTTGTGGGGTGGGGTTGGGCCCTGCCTCTAAGTACTTGGCTGCCTGGTAGCTGCACACAGATGGCTTCTATTAGCAAGGGAGGACCAGGGGAATGATGTGGAATGCTGCTGCAGTCAAACTGCAGGGTGGGACAGTTTGCTTACATTTAAACATAAACTAATATTTAGTTTTTGCCACAGAATTTTTAATACTTGTATTTAAGTATCTCACTTAACATAAATCCAGTATTGTACTCAAAACTGCAGATTGTGTGCGAAAAATTCAAAGGCTCTTGGAATTCTGGTTGTATCTTATCAAAGAATTTGGGGCAAGTGCAAATCAGAGCAATATTTTGATGGTTTTGAAGTATTGCACACTGTTGTTTTATTCTCTCCTTAGTTTTTAAATTTTTCCTTAGAAAGATCAATAGGAGAATACTAATTATATAGCTTTTGACTAAGCAAAAATGCACTTAAGATCAGTGGGTTATATAGAAGTCAGTTTTCTGGTTGTGATACTATACTACAGTTTTGAAAGATGTTTCATTGAGGGAAATGGTAAAGAGTGCATAGCATCTCTGTATTATTTCTTATAACTGTATGTGAATCTGCAATTATCTCAAAATGAAAAGTTTAATTTTAAATGTACTTAAACATCAAGGGCATTAGAATAATAAAGCTACTTTAATTTAGAACAGATCCAAAATCCCATCATCATATATGGATAAAGAAATGAAAGGTAAAAATTAGGGGATATACTGTTAACGTTTTGGGAATATACTAATTATAGATAAAAGCAGAACACTTATTACCATCTACCTGCTTATTAGGAAGATATAGATAATAAAGTAAATTAAACCAATACTTAAAATTACTTGCCATGAATTGCTCTGCCTTGGGTTAAAGTTGGTACTGTCCTAGATTATAGTTATTAGCCCAATATCTGAATAGAATATCTGAGAGCAGAGACTGTTTTATTCATCTTTATATTCCCCTTAAGTGCATAGCACCATGCTTTTATGCATGTAGTAAGCTGGACTCTTTTGGTAGCATATGTTGTAGTATGAATGAAGAGTGTTAACATACTGTTTCAATTAACAAAGTATTTTATATTTTGCTTTGTAAACTCTTTTCCCTTTTAAATAATACTTCTGAGAGCATAGTTTCATTATTAGGAGCTTGTTAATTTCATTGGTATGTCCTGTGTAGTATATGATTATGGAAGGCAATAGATTATATTAATTAATTTCTATTATCATATATTATTATTTTAAATAGACAATACATGGTTACCAAGAGTCATTTCTAGGTACAGTTGTGAGGTTTTTGTTTGTTTTGTTTTGTTTGTGGAGCTGATTCCTTAAAAGAAGAAAAACTTAAAAAGACTATAGTTAAACAGATAATAAAACATAATAGCATAAAACATTTTTTTTAAGTGATAGATCTTAGTAAACTACTTTGTACTTCTTGATGAACTAGAATAGTGAGAAATAAAATGTTTTCAGTTGAGTTGATGTTCTCCTGTGTGATCTCTGGTTTTGAACAGGTGTATTACCTGACTGCTTAACAGATGGTTCTGATGTGGTCAGTGACCTTGAACAGGAAGAGATGAAAATCCTGAAAGAAGTTCTTAGGTATCCTCTTTAATTATTTGAATGGATCATTAATAACATTGCAATATGATCTGTACATAAACTTTTTACCCAAAAAGTACTGTGAACTAGTAAAATATCTAAATTCTTTCCTAAAGACCATGACTATGATTTATCATTTTATTTGTTATGACTGTGTATGTATTACATTTCTTAATGGACATATCAGCCCAAATGGGAGGGTCTTCCTCCACTCCCATCATGGGCCTAGGAAACTAGCATCAATGGAAACAAGGTGCGGTGGATGCAGCCTGATGCTTGAAAGGGCTGTGTGGCCTGAGCTGAGCAGGAGACTGCATGGCTTCTGGATCTTGGCATTGTAGGAGGCTCATGCCAGGTGTCTCATGGTAGGAGGCTGGACATCCAGGCTCCACAGACCAAATAGCTGACTGTTTGCTGACTTATCTATGGGCTTCCCTTGTGGCTCATCTGGTAAAGAATCTGCCTGCAATGTGGGAGACCTGGGTTGGATCCCTGGGTTTGGAAGATCCCCTGGAGAAGGGAAAGGCTACCAAAACATACCTTTGAGAAGCCCTGCATTATATGTTTAAGGATCAGCTCAAATGCAGACTTGCTGATAGCTGTAGCTGACACAATGCCATCAGTAACAGTGCCCTTCAAATGTTTGTCAGTGATGAGGATAGAGAACTTGATATTACTAATTAAGTCTAAGAAGACCAAGAACAATGTTATGGGGTTGTGTAATCCCGCAAAGGTGCCCTGGCAGATCAGATATACTACTCTATTACAGAGGCTGGCTACAGTTGTCTTTATTTATATATTTTTTATTTTTAAAGGAAATTTAAAAAATGTTTTTAAAAATTGGGGTTTAGTTACTTTACATGGCTGTGTCAGTTTCTGCTATACAGTGAAGTGAATCAACCGTAACATATACATACATGTATCCCCTCTTTTTCTGGATTTCCTTCCCATTGAGGTCACCACATAGCACCCCAGAGTTCCCTGTGCTACACAGTAGTTTCTCATTAGTGGTCTATTTTATACTGCACTTGTCTTTAATACTGCTCTATGGGCTGTAACTTTCGGGTAAACACCAATGAAGCCTATTTGCCGTCCCCCTGCCCTTGGCCTTTTGAACAGTATATGTGAATTTAAAGGACAAGAAACTTTGTTTCCTACAGTTGACTCCTTGTAAATGTCACTACTTTTGCACTTTATTTTGTTTGACTGTATTGCTTTTGTCTAGAATGTGAGCTGGTTGCTGCTGGAGGGACTCCTCCCTCTTTGCTTAGCACTCTTTGATGGAACATTTGTTGTGGTGTGTCTTTGACATTATCACTGCTGCCTACCTGGTGAACAGTAGCACACCCTTGGTTGCCTTTGTATGATTCCTGTGGTCAGCTTTTTCATGAATGTCATGTAAAGCTTGAAATAAGGTTTAGTAAGGTGAATAAGGTCTGAGTGTTTTCTTTTGGGTTTTCCTACATTTCAGAGCTTATTCTTCTTACTGATTAGCTTGGGAATTTGTTTGCTTTTTTATATAATAGTAGCTCTCTGTAGTTCTCTGTAGCTAAAGGAGTGTTAATTTGGGTGCTCTAGGGTAGATGGGGAGGACATGACAACCCATTCCAGTATTCTTGCCTGGAGAATCCCCTTGGACAGAGGAGCCTGGCAGGCTACAGCCTATGGGGTTGCAAACAGTTGGATACAACTGAGTGACTAAGCACAGCACAGTGCAGGGTAGATACTGTTATTGTTATTGCTTCTTAATTTATTACACTTCAGTTTCATCTAGAAAAAGATTTCACATAATTTCTGTCTCTTCCATGAAACTTTTTCCCTGTAGGACTACTCCTGTAGTGTTCTCACATTATTCCTACCACGTTACACTTATTTTTCAGACTCCATTTTTTTGGCATTTCACTCAGTTCAGTCTCTCACTCGTGTCCGACTCTTTGCGACCCCATGAACTGCAGCATGCCAGGCTTCCCTGTCCATAACCAACTCCCAGAGCTTGCTCAAACTCATGTCTATTGAGTCGGTGATGACGTCTGACCATCTCATCCTCTGTCATCCCCTTGTCCTTGTGCCTTCAATCTTTCCCAGCATCAGGGTCTTTTCTACTGTCAGCTCTTCACATCAGGTGGCCAAAGTATTGGAGCTTCAGCTTCAGCATCAGTCCTTCCAATGAATATTCAGGACTGATTTCTTTTAGGATTGATTGGTTTGATCTCCTTGCAGTCCAAGGGACTCTCAAGAGTCTTCTCCAACACCATAGTTCAAAAGCATCTTTTCTTCAGCACTCAGCTTTCTTTGTAGTCCAACTCTCACATCCATATATGACTACTGGAAAAACCATAGCTTTGATTAGACGGACCTTTGTTGATAAAGTAATGTCTCTGCTTTTTAATATTTGCTGTCTCAGTTGATCAGCTTTTCTTCCAAGGAGCAAATGTCTTTTAATTTCATGGTTGCAGTCATCATCTTCAGTGATTTTGGAGCCCAAGAAAATAAAGTCTTTCACTGTTTCCGTTGTTTCCCTATCTATTTCCCATGAAGTGAATTTTGGCATTTATTCTTATTTAATTTGGCATTTTTATTAATTAAAGGATTATTTGTAGTTACTGCTTTATCACTAAACAGTAAATTTCAGGTGGTTGTTGTTTAGTCACTAAGTTGTGTCCAATTCTTTTGTGACCCCATGGATTGTAGCCACCAGGCTCTTCTGTCCATGGGATTTCCCAGACAAGAATACTGGAGTGGGTTGCCATTTCCTCCTCCAGGAGATCTTCCTGACCCAGGGACTGAACCCACGTCTCCTGGATTGGCAGCAGGCTTCTTTACCACTGAGCCATCAGAGAAGCCCCAAATTTCAGATTGACAGAATCTAAACCAAATAGTTATCATTATTTTGACTGAAAAACAGATTTGTATACTGAAATGGTAACTTTAAAAGAGTAAGACTCATTCCCGTGTTATTTATCAGAGTTGCTCAGCACTGGCTTATTTGGAAAATGTGTCACTGTGTGCCCTAGCCTTGTGGGGGTGGGAGGGGTTGGAAGACCAGCCTCTTGAGAACCCTACTTTAAAGGCTTTTAGAAAAAAATCTTAAAATTGTCCTTTTGAGTCATCTAGTCATAAATAATAATGCAGCATTCTTGAACTGATGCATCTTTTGCAGTGGAAATGATTTGAGTGTGTGGGAAATAGTTCTGTAACTTCCTGACTTCTTTCCACAGGCCATTTTGCAACCTGTATTGGCAGCAGAAGATTTTACTATCTTTAAAGCAATGATGGTCGAGAAAAATACTGAAATGCAGCTGCAAGCCATTCGAATAATTCAAGAGAGAAATGGTAAAAGGTTGAATTTAGAAATCTAAGTGCTAAGTGAATTTTGTTTTGGTGTTAGTTTTAACTAATATGATCTTAATGTTGTTGCTTTGTATAAATGTATTTCAAGTTTGAAAATCTAAGATTGACTTAAGAACTATTAGAGTGTAAACTTCCTGATAACTGATTGGTTGATACCTCAAAGAAAGCAGAACAGAATTTGAGTTGACGTTTTAGGTTTCAGAGGGCTCGGTTTTTCTGCTCAGCCATCATGTTTATGAAAGTCAGTATTTTTGAGTGGTCACAGTTACAGTTACTGTTGAGTGTACAGTTACTTTTTCCCTCCTGGGTTATAGAAGACAGTGGTTCTAAAGCTTTAGTGAGCAATTAGAAGCAGTTGAGGGCTTATTGAAACGCATGCCCGTGTCCCAATTTCTGACTTAGTAGGTCTGGAGTGGGGCCTAGTACTTTGTATTTTTAACAAGTTCCTAGCTGATGCTGAAGCTGCTGGTCTTGGGGTAGTGCTGAGAACTAGGACAGTGGACAGATAGCATTATGACACCATAAGGTGGAAGAGAAGACAGCTTACAGTCCTGGTGACCACCTTCAGCCTTATCTTTTCCTTAATTCTCTACCTGAACTCAGTTTTTTCCTAGCTCTTTCTGCTTTTCTTCTCTTCCCGTGTGCTTGAACTCTACTTGACATCTTGATTCAAAACATCAGAGTTTCTAACCATACTTCTTGTTACTGTACTATCTCTTTTTCAACCCAGATGCATATCTAAGTTTCCCATTTTGGATTCTAGTGACCTTAATATCTGTGTGTTCCTTTGCTTAATAGATTGCCACAGATATCCCTTATCATGCCTATATACTCTCTAATGGTTTGGCAGTGGTGTCTTTTCTTTATTTCTTGAGCATATTAGAGCTATAGTTTAGTTGTACTATTCGCTTCTAAGGGTCTGGAATATGCAGCAATAGGGCTTCTGTTGTTACGTTGCAAACATTAGACTGTTGGAGGGTCTCTTGTGGGTTAAACTGTTGTGGGTTCTCCTCTCATTTGTCTGAAGTGAGTAAAGACCATACCTCTAGAGCCAACCACCATCATATCTATCCTCTAAAATGCATTTCACAGCAGGAAAGACTGTTGTCCATGATGTGGAGATAATACCACCCTAACCCTTAACAATGCTCGATACTGAACTGCAGCTTTTGTGTAAAGTTTAGAAAACAGTCTCTTTCTCTTTGTTTCTCTACCATGGTTTGCTTCGTAAGATCCTTTTCTCTTGTGTTTTCTTGCAACTATGCTTTTTATTCTGACCGATAGGATAGAGAATCTGAATAATTACTTTATGCTATTTCACATTGCTTTAGGGGACCTTTTGATAAAAGAAATTGGAAGCTTGATAATGGCACTCTGCAGTCTTTAGAATTTAACTGGAAACAAGGAGATTTTAATTAAAAGAGAACAGGTAACCATAGCTTGTATCAGCTGGGTACCTCAAGTTGCCATTAGCAGAATACCTCAGAGAAAATGGCCTAAGCAATAAGAAATTATCATCTCACAGAACCAGAAGTAGAGGAAGGGAAGGAAGACAGGTCCAGGCTTGGTTCATTTGGTGGCTCAGTGATGTTTTCAAGGACCCTGACACTTTTCCACTTTTACTCTGCCATTCTCAGGATCTTCTCTCGTGATTGCACTTGAGCATCACTCAGTGCACACTCAACAATATCTCATGAAGAAAAGCGATGCTTCTTCCTGTACGTCTCCTTTTATAGCAAGACAACACTTTCACAGAAGCCTCTTAGGAATTTTCCTCTCAGGTCCTATTGGTTAGGATTGGATTCACATGGCTTTATAAACCCTCTGGCAGGGGGAATGAGACCATGGTGATTGGCTTAAATCATGACTCACTCTTGTGGGGTGGGGTTGGGCCCTGCCTCTAAGTACTTGGCTGCCTGGTAGCTGCACACAGATGGCTTCTATTAGCAAGGGAGGACCAGGGGAATGATGTGGAATGCTGCTGCAGTCAAACTGCAGGGTGGGACAGTTTGCTTACATTTAAACATAAACTAATATTTAGTTTTTGCCACAGAATTTTTAATACTTGTATTTAAGTATCTCACTTAACATAAATCCAGTATTGTACTCAAAACTGCAGATTGTGTGCGAAAAATTCAAAGGCTCTTGGAATTCTGGTTGTATCTTATCAAAGAATTTGGGGCAAGTGCAAATCAGAGCAATATTTTGATGGTTTTGAAGTATTGCACACTGTTGTTTTATTCTCTCCTTAGTTTTTAAATTTTTCCTTAGAAAGATCAATAGGAGAATACTAATTATATAGCTTTTGACTAAGCAAAAATGCACTTAAGATCAGTGGGTTATATAGAAGTCAGTTTTCTGGTTGTGATACTATACTACAGTTTTGAAAGATGTTTCATTGAGGGAAATGGTAAAGAGTGCATAGCATCTCTGTATTATTTCTTATAACTGTATGTGAATCTGCAATTATCTCAAAATGAAAAGTTTAATTTTAAATGTACTTAAACATCAAGGGCATTAGAATAATAAAGCTACTTTAATTTAGAACAGATCCAAAATCCCATCATCATATATGGATAAAGAAATGAAAGGTAAAAATTAGGGGATATACTGTTAACGTTTTGGGAATATACTAATTATAGATAAAAGCAGAACACTTATTACCATCTACCTGCTTATTAGGAAGATATAGATAATAAAGTAAATTAAACCAATACTTAAAATTACTTGCCATGAATTGCTCTGCCTTGGGTTAAAGTTGGTACTGTCCTAGATTATAGTTATTAGCCCAATATCTGAATAGAATATCTGAGAGCAGAGACTGTTTTATTCATCTTTATATTCCCCTTAAGTGCATAGCACCATGCTTTTATGCATGTAGTAAGCTGGACTCTTTTGGTAGCATATGTTGTAGTATGAATGAAGAGTGTTAACATACTGTTTCAATTAACAAAGTATTTTATATTTTGCTTTGTAAACTCTTTTCCCTTTTAAATAATACTTCTGAGAGCATAGTTTCATTATTAGGAGCTTGTTAATTTCATTGGTATGTCCTGTGTAGTATATGATTATGGAAGGCAATAGATTATATTAATTAATTTCTATTATCATATATTATTATTTTAAATAGACAATACATGGTTACCAAGAGTCATTTCTAGGTACAGTTGTGAGGTTTTTGTTTGTTTTGTTTTGTTTGTGGAGCTGATTCCTTAAAAGAAGAAAAACTTAAAAAGACTATAGTTAAACAGATAATAAAACATAATAGCATAAAACATTTTTTTTAAGTGATAGATCTTAGTAAACTACTTTGTACTTCTTGATGAACTAGAATAGTGAGAAATAAAATGTTTTCAGTTGAGTTGATGTTCTCCTGTGTGATCTCTGGTTTTGAACAGGTGTATTACCTGACTGCTTAACAGATGGTTCTGATGTGGTCAGTGACCTTGAACAGGAAGAGATGAAAATCCTGAAAGAAGTTCTTAGGTATCCTCTTTAATTATTTGAATGGATCATTAATAACATTGCAATATGATCTGTACATAAACTTTTTACCCAAAAAGTACTGTGAACTAGTAAAATATCTAAATTCTTTCCTAAAGACCATGACTATGATTTATCATTTTATTTGTTATGACTGTGTATGTATTACATTTCTTAATGGACATATCAGCCCAAATGGGAGGGTCTTCCTCCACTCCCATCATGGGCCTAGGAAACTAGCATCAATGGAAACAAGGTGCGGTGGATGCAGCCTGATGCTTGAAAGGGCTGTGTGGCCTGAGCTGAGCAGGAGACTGCATGGCTTCTGGATCTTGGCATTGTAGGAGGCTCATGCCAGGTGTCTCATGGTAGGAGGCTGGACATCCAGGCTCCACAGACCAAATAGCTGACTGTTTGCTGACTTATCTATGGGCTTCCCTTGTGGCTCATCTGGTAAAGAATCTGCCTGCAATGTGGGAGACCTGGGTTGGATCCCTGGGTTTGGAAGATCCCCTGGAGAAGGGAAAGGCTACCCACTCCATTATTCTGGCCTGGAGAATTTAATGGACTGTATAGTTCATAAGGTTGCAAAGAGTTGGACATGACTGAGCGACTTTCACTTTCTTACCTATTATGTGATTGTCAGACAAAAGCCTGGCATGAAATGTGTAGTCCAGTAAAGGGGATTTTTTTTCCCCCTAAAGCCTGTTGTCCCCTGACCTCTATGGGAGTTTGAGAAGGGAGGGGCAACTGCAACATGTAATATTTAAGTCTGTGGGGATGTATAGGTTTAAGGCAAAAGGATTCCTACAGCTGCTGTGTCCCCTGCAGAGTGGAACCTTTGCCTTTCGGGGCCCTGGCTCTCCATTCTAACCACATACGTGACAGTCTTCTAGCATCCTGTGGTCCTCCCACCTTCCCAACTTGTCCGCAGTTCCAAAGCAGGAGGGGAGGTGGTTAGAAGGATGGGCCTAGTGGGAGTTTGTGGCAGGAGCTCCAGGATTTAGTCATTCATTTCAGGGGATTTGAGTGAGTGTGGGGAGGGAGGCAAATGTATGGGTGAACCTAGGCCTTTCCTTCCAGGTCCTCCTTTCTTATGTGAGGGTATATAGGAGCCTGAGACAACACAGAGAGCTTTGAGTTTACAGATTGGAAGAGTTCAGGATATTTGGTAGTTGGTTTAGAAGACACTTAGTTTTGACTTATACTGGTTGCTTCTGTTGGTTGATTGGTGGTTTGAAACCTGATCAGTATTGTACTTTTAGATTTTATTTTCTGTAGGCTTTTGGTGGGGGTGTGCTACTGTATAAACAGTGGAACTTAATTATGGACATATAGGAGAGCTGACTTGGCTATTTTCCTAAATCAGATGGCCTTTGTGAGCAGTTTCCAAAGCTGATAAGGCTTTGGTGTAAGGGCATCAGGAGAGCTTTGTGATAGCTCATCTGCCATGGAAAAACTAAAATGGGGAGAGAAATGGATCTTATCAGGGGACATGTAACTGATCTGTCTAAAGTAAGAGATCAGAGTCCATATTCATGGAATTTGCCATTCAGATTTGGGTTTAGAATTTCAAACCTGTTGAATTTTGTTCAGCTAGGAGTCCTTGACACAGGATATGAGTAAACCTGTGTTTTATGTAGCTAACCATATTATGCTGTTTATGTCTGTGTATATCTTTCTCGATTGTAAGCTGCTTTAAGTGAAGCCTGATTATTTCCATCTTTGTTTGCAAAATTCCTTGCACATATTGTACGCTTTGGTTAGCATGTTGCTTGTTGAATATTTGTTCTTTGACCAAAAGAGAAAGTTTACTTTTCTACTTTATTTTTGTGTATTTCAGAAAATCAAAAGAGGAGTATGACCAGGAGGAAGAAAGGAAGAGAAAAAAGCAGGTGCCTATAAAACATACTAATATAAAGAAGTATTTCATTGCTGTTATCCCTTAAGTTCACACCTAGGATTTCTGTTCAAGTTTAAGCTTAGGTGAAATGACACAGTTCCTCAGAGTATTCATATTTTCTTGGCGGTTCTGAGCATTTATACTTTTTATTCACTTTATAATTTGTCCAATGACCAGTCTTTTAAATTCTCGGTGAAGAATGAGATTATTCACTCCAAAAAAACTTCATACTAATCATATTTGGGGGAATTTTTAATAGAAATGCCCCTTAATTTTATGAATAAAAGAAGATTAAGAAAATATTTGACTTCCCCACTTGCCTTGATTCCTTTACAGTTTTGAAACAGCAGCTGCAGTTACTATTGAGGGTCCCCATAGACTTGAATGTTGCCAGCTTGAAGCAGAATGACTCCGTTTCACATTTCCTGATGTACTGTTCTTTCATTAAAAACTTTTTCCCTAAAGTGCCTAATTTTTCCTAAGGAAAAATTAAACATATATCTGGTTGAGGTGAGGGAAGCTAATATTTATTTTTTCCTCCTCCCTTTTCTAGCTGCCTCTCTTTCCACATTTCCCCAAATCTCCCCAAAGGGAGAGGGAAACCTAATATAAACTAATTCTCAGTCACTTGATAGTCATTTTCCTTTTTTTCCCTCAATCACTGTGATTCATGCTTATATCATTTACTGTCTTTGAAAAAACCTATTTTACTCCAAGGTACCCAATGAAGAGCAGAAGAGAGATTTTTAGGATTTACAGGGGATTTATTTCTCTTTGACTAACTATCCTTTCAGTAAGTGGAGGTGAAATTCAAGGATAATACTATTTTTTAATATAAGAATATAGAACAGAAACTATTCAAAACTGGTATCAGTAGACAGTAGTATTGGGAATTCCCTGGTGGTCCAGTGATTTGAACTTAGTGCTTTCACTGCTGTGGGCCTAGGTTTGATCCCTGATCGGGGAACTAAGATCCTGCAAGCTGCGTGATGTGGCCAAAAAAAGAAAAGAAGACAGTCTTAAATTTCTGATTTATAAATAAACTATATCAGGATTCTTGAATATAATATGTTTTAGGGGCATATGATTTTTTTTTTACTTTTTAATGGGAATTTTCAAACACACAAAAGTAGAGCTGATAATAATTTCAGTCCTCGTGTTTCCATCATTCAGCATATATAGAGACTTATGACGTAGGTATCCATGAATTACCTAAAAAGTTAATGCGATTGGATTTTCCTATTTTTATGGAAAAATGGATTATTTTACTTAGTTCTTTCCAAGATTTAAGTGATTTCTTTGGTTTAAATGCAACATCTTATTTTAGAAATGGAAATATAGGCATACCTGAGAGATGTTGTGAGTTTGGTTCTAGACGACTACAATAAAGTGAAGATAATAATACAATAAATCACAAATGTATTTTGGTTTCTGAGGACATATAAAATTTAGTTTAAACTGTAGTCTTTTAATTGTGCAATGGCATTATGTCTGAAAATTATGTACATATCTTTATTAAAAATTATTTTATTACTAAAAAATGCTGACCATCATCTGAGCCTTTGGTAAGTTGTGATTTTTTTTGCTGGTGGAAGGTCCTGCCTCTATACTGATGGCTGCTGACTGACCAGGGTGGTGGCTGCTGAAGGTTGGGATGGCTGTGGCAGTTTCTTAAAATAAGACAACAGTGAAGTTTTTTGCAGTATTTAACTCTTCCTTTCATGAATAATCTCACTGTAGCATGAAGTGCTATTTGATTGTATCTTACCCACAGTAGAACTTCTTTCAGTATTGGAGTCAGTCTTCTCAAACCTGGCTGCTACTTTATCAACTAAATTTGTGTAATGTTCTAAATCCTTTGTTGTCATTTCAACAGCATCTTCCCTGGGAGCAGATTGCCTCAAGCAACCATTTTCTTTGCTTATACCTAAGAAGCAACTCCCTGACCCATTAAAATTTTGTCATGAAATTACAGCTATTCAGGCACATCTTCAGGCTCCAATTCTAATTCTGGTTCTCCTGCTGTCCTCCACATCTGCAGTTACTTCCTGCACTGAAGTCTTGAACCCCTCTTAAAGTCATCCAAGAGGGTTAGAATCAACTTCTTCCAAACTCCTGTTAATGTTGTTATTTCTGCCTCTTCCCAATGAATCACAGAGGTTGTTAATGGCATCTAAACTATTAAATTCTCTCCAGAAGGCTTGCAATTGCCTTTGCTCAGATCCATGAGAAGAATCACTATCTATGGCCTCTGTAGCCTTATGGAATACATTTCTTAAAGAATAAGGCTTGAAAGTTGAAATTACTTCTTGATCCATGAGCTGTGTGTTGTTGTTCAGTTGCTCAGGTGTGTCTGACTCTTTGTGACAGGTCTTCCTGTCCTTCACCATCTCCCAGAGCTTGCTCAAACTCACATCCTTTGAGTTGGTGATGCCATCCAACCATCTCATCCTCTGTCATCCCCTTCTCCTCCTGTCTCCAATCTTTCCCAGCATCAGGGTTTTTTCCAGTGAGTCGGCTCTTTGCTTCAGGTGGCCAAAGTATTAGAGCTTCAGCTTTGGCATCATGAGCTGTGTAGCAGACATGAAAACAACTTGAATCTTGTACCTCTCTATCAGAGCTCTTGGATGTCTAGGTGCACTGTCAACAAGTAGTAATTTTTTGTATAGAATCTTTTTTTCTTTTTTGGAGGAGTAGGTCTCAACAGTGGACTTCAGATATTCAGTAAACCATGTTGTTAACAGATATGTTATCATCCAGGCTTTTGTTCTTCCACTGATAAAGCACAGGGAGAATAGATTTGCCATAGTTTTTTAAGGGCCTTGAGAAATCTGTATGCAGGTCAGGAAGCAACAGTTAGAACTGGACATGGAACAACAAACTGCTTCCAAATAGGAAAGAGTACGTCAAGGTTGTATATTGTCACCCTGCTTATTTAACTTATATGCAGAGTACATCATGAGAAATGCTGGGCTGGATGAAGCACAAGCTGGGATCAAGATTGCCAGGAGGAATATCAATAACCTCAGATATGTAGATGACACCACCCTTATGGCAGAAAGTGAAGAAGAACTAAAGAACCTCTTGATGAAAGTGAAAGAGGAGAGTGAAAAAGTTGGCTTAAAGCTCAACATTCAGAAAATGAAGATCATGGCATCAGGTCTGATCACTTCATGGCAAATAGATGGGGAAACAGTGGAAACAGTGACAGATTTTATTTTTGGGGGCTCCAAAATCACTGCAGATGGTGACTGCAGCCATGAAGTCACCTTGAAAGGAAAGTTATGACCAACCTAGACAGCATATTAAAAAGCAGAGACATTACTTTGCCAACAAAGGTCCGTCTAGTCAAGGCTATGGTTTTTCCTGTAGTCATGTATGGATATGAGAGTTGGACTATAAAGAAAGCTGAGTGCTGAAGAATTGATGCTTTTGAAATATGGTGTTGGAGAAGACTCTTGAGAGTCCCCTGGACTGCAAGGAGATCCAACCAGTCCATCCTAAAGGAGATCAGTCCTGAGTGTTCATTGGAAGAACTGATGTTGAAGCTGAAACTCCAGTACTTTGGCCACCTGATGCAAAGAACTGACAGATTTGAAAAGACCCTGATGCTAGGAAAGATTGAAGGCAGGAGGAGAATGCGATGACAGAGGATGAGATGGTTGGATGGCATCACTGACTCAATGGACATGAGTATGGATAAACTCTGGGAGTTGGTGATGGACAGTGAGGCCTGGCGTGCTGCGGTCCCATGGGGTCGCAAAGAGTCAGACAAGACTGAGTGACTGAATTGAACTTAAGGGCCTTATTATGCATTAGCCTCTAATAAGACAGTATGTCCTTTGAAGCTTTTAAGCTGGGCATTGACCTATCCTCACTTGCTACGAAAGTCCTAGATTGCATCTTCTTCCAGTGGTAGGCAGTTTCATCTACATTAAAAATCTGCTGATAGTGTTGTTTTAATCACTAAATTGTATCCAACTCTTTTGCAACCGCTTGGACTATAGCCCACCAGTTTCCTCTGTCCATGGGATTTCCCAGGCAAGAATACTAGAGTGGTTTGCCATTTCCTTCTCCAGAGGATCTTCCTGATCCAGGGATTGAACCTGTGTTTCTTGCGCTGGCCGACAGATTCTTTACCACTGAGCCACCTTCATTAATTTCGCTAGTGAGATCTTCTGGATAGCTTGCTGCAGCTTCTACATTAGCACTTGCTGCCTCACCCTGTGCTCGTGTGTTACAGAGGCAGCTTCTTTTCTTCAATCTCATAAACCACCCTCTGCTAGCTTCACACTTTTCTTCTGCAACTTCCTCACCCCTCTCAGCCTTTATAGAACCTTGCTCTGGATTAAGCTTTGGCTTAAAGGAATGTTGTGGCTGGCTTGTTCTTCTATCCAGACCATTAAGACTTTCTCCATATCAGCAGTAAGGCTATTTCACTTTCTTATCTATCTTGTCCATTGGAGTAGCAGTTTTAATTTCCTCAAGAGCTTTCCCTTTGCATTAACAACTTGGTTAACTGGTGCAAGAGGCCTAGCTTTTGATCTGTTTTAGCTTTCGACACACCTCCTCACTAAACGTAATCATTTCTAGCTTTTGATTTAAAGTGAGACACCTGTGACTTTTCCTTTCACTTGAACACTTAGAGGCCGCTGTAGGGTTATTAATTGGCCTAATTTCAGCTTTTTTGTGTCTCAGGAATAGGAAGGTCTGAGGAGAGGGAGAGAAGGAACAACCAGTTAATGGAACAGTCAGAACAGACACAACTTTTGTCTGTTAAGTTTACTGTCTCATATATAAGGATGCGATCTGTGGTGTCCCCAAGCAGGCACAATAGTAACATCAAAGGTCACTGATCCCTGGTGATATGATAATAAATATGATAATGAAAAAGTTGAAAATATTGCAAGAATTACCAAAATGTGGCACAAAGACACAGTGAGCAAATGCTGCTGGAAAAACGGTGCCTATAGACTTGCCTGATGCAGAATTGTCATAAACCTTCAGTCTGTAAAAAAGAAAACACAAAAAAGCACAGTAGCTAGGAAAGACAGTCAGTTGAAGTGCAATAAAGTTAGGTATGCTGTAAAGCAGTTTGTGCCTGCGTCAGGCATATCATAATACCAGTATCTTATTATTTATTTTTTAGATTATTTTAAGTTAAAGCATCAGTTCTGTGGTGCTCAGTCTTCTTTTTAGTAGAGAGTAATTTTTGAAACTAATATGTTTGAATCTGTTACGTAGTGAATTATTCAAAATTAATCTAAAATATTTTCTAAATTGTGTTCTTGATGCCTGAAGTTATCAGAGGCCAAAACAGAAGAGCCTCTGATGCAGGCCAATGAAACGGCAAAAATGAATAATTCCCAAGGGGATGGTGAACATTTTGCACACCCAGCATCAGGTAAGGTTGAAGTGTACTGAAATTTCTGAATAATATGAATACTTAAACATTGTAAAGAGTGTGTTGTTTTCTCATACATGCTTCAGCTTCAAAAACCCTGTGAGGGAGTGTTTAGTGGCCATTGGTATTTAATGCTCTTTGTGAATTTAGCTAAAGAGTTTGCCTGTAGGAGATAGTCAGCTGACAGAGAGGGGGTAGCCCCTAAATTTCTAAGTGAAGCTTGGAACCCAGAGCAGTGAGCAAAATTCCAAAATTCCTTGGGGGAGCCCCCAGCCTGTAGGCCATGACTACAGCATTCAAGGTATGGTCATGGAACATTTGGTACTTTCTTCCTTTATCTCAATCAGATGATATGTGGGAGTTAGAAGCTGAACATGGAAAGATAATATTAACTTATTTTCCTGTGAATTAACAGTTAGTAAATAAAAGTTATCCAGTTTGTTCAGAAATTTAGTCTTAAACTGTCATTGAAATTAAAATTGAGGAGACTCCTTGTGGGAAATGTTAGTGGATGATCTTGTTCAGTATGTGGGAAACCATTTTCAGTATATGTATCCTGATTTGTTGTATAAGAAGACAGGTAATTCTGAAGCAGAACTTGAATATGATGATTCATTTAGCTCATTTTTATTTTGGATTTCTCCATTTTTTAGATACATGTCCTTTTCTCAATTTAAAACCCTGTAACTCCATGAGGTAGATATTATGATCCTTACTTTTCTTTTATTTTTTTTAAACAAGAAATTCAAGGAAGTTTCAGTTTAGTTCAGTTCAGTCGCTCAGTTGTGTCCGACTCTTTGAGACCCCATGAATTGCAGCATACCAGGCCTCCCTGACCATCACCAACTGCCAAGTTTAGTGATGTCCAAAGTAACTGAGCTCTTAAATAGTGAGACTGTGACTTCCCTTGGTCTTCTGACTTCAAGTCTTGTATTTTTCTGCACTTTCCAGAAGTTTTATAATTGAGATAGATAGGTTTGATGTTTATCACCTATTTTAAGGAACTGTATTCTTAGTTGATAAAATAATGGGCATGTGAAACAGAAGCAGGTTTATAAAGTTATCTTGCTTTTTGACTCTTAGCAAATCTAATACTTTCTTTTGTTTGCACACCCTGAGTAGAATAACCTTATTTGAATTATGTCTGTAAAAGTACCTGCTTTAGATTTGAGTGCTTTTAAGATTTGCTGGTCCAAATTTAACTTTTTGTTTTATATAGACCTAAGCACATGTAGGGGCTTCCTTGGTGGCTCAGATGGTAAAGAATCTTCTACAATGTGGGAGACCTGGGTTTGATCCCTGGGTCAGGAAGATCCCTTGGAGAAGGGAATGGCAACCCACCGCAGTACGCTTGCCTGGAGAATTCCATAGACAGAGGACTGGCAAGCTACAGTCCATGGGGTCGCAGAGTCGCACATGACTGAGTGACTAATACACACAAGTATATGTACTGTTCAGATCTCATGTCTGACATAATTTGAATATATTTGCTTATCAGACTGTTAAGCTATAGAAAACTTAATTTCAAACCATTTGTATCTCAGTTATGCACATTAACAGAGAAACAATGGAAGATAATTTTAAAAGTAATGACTCTAAGTTTTAAAAACTGTTCTATTTTAAAATATGAGTATATCTGATATTCCAGGCAATCACTTCATACAAAGTGATAGGAGCCCAAGAGAAAGGCCTAACGTGGGAGGAATCATAAAGGTGTTTGGCTTCCTGCTTATTCCATTGCCTACATCTTTCTTTGGTTCCTGCTGCTGCTACTGCTGTCTGTTGCTACTAAGTCGCTTCAGTCGTGTCCGACTCTGTGTGACCCCATAGACGGCAGCCCACCAGGCTCTGCTGTCCCTGGGATACTTCAGGCAAGAACACTGGAGTGGGTTGCCATTTCCTTCTGCTAGAAATGGGTAACTTCTGTTTTTCGGTAGATTCAGGGTTGCCAGTGATCAGTTAATCTTCCTTTAAGCTAGCTGGCTTTTCGAGTCTCCATTCATAGAAATTAGACAAGCTGAGTATTTTGGCCTCAGGCATTTTTTCCTCTAGGTTCACGTTAGAATATAAAAGATGTTCATGACAACAAACTGAAGGCAGAACTGTCTAGAACAAGTACATGAATATAAATGCTTATGTGCCTGGAATCCACCCCACCCCACCCCACCCCGTGCACCCAGCTCTGTGGTTCAAGTCCATCTCTGCTTAAAGTCACTATCATATGAATGGCATTTTAACTTTGCATATTTTGACCAAGTTGTTGAATGAAGCTCATCTTCATTTCTGTTATACTTAGTCCTGTAGCTTCCTGTATAGGTTGGTTGGAGTGTTAACGGCAGCCTCATCTCTTTCATGGAAACTTCCCTTTCAGTACAAGAGCCTGAAGAACTTTGCCTCTAACCTCCTTGGCCCTACAGTCAGTCTGCTCACCCTGTGCTAAACAGTGCTCCTTGGGCAAATTTCTTGCTCATGCAAAGTTCTATTTCTGGTTTCGCTGTGCTGGCAAGATTTTTAATCATTTAGAGACATGTATATCATGTTCTCCCATCATGCCTTTAGTTCTTAGCATCATTTTTATGTGAGTCTTTGCTCTCACTTGATGTCTTTCATAGTCCATGTATTATAGTGAAAACGTTTTGTTTTTAAAATCTCCACCTTATAATAAAAAATGGCTCAGAAAAGCAATTAGCATGTTAATCCAGTCTCTTGGCACAGTTACCAGATAATTGGAAGGTGTTGAGTGCTCATATTATATCTGCTTTCAAATTCTACTTTAAAATCTTTCCATTTTAATATGTTAGTAGGTTTATAGTTATCTTTAGGATGTACTTACACCTTATTGATACTACTTGTAGCTTTATATTAATTGTTCTGCAAATATAAGGTCACTTTAACAGTTTTTGCCTGCAGGCCAAAGTTGGAAAGACAGTTACACTGTTAGTAAGGGTTTTTAGTGCACTTTATTCGGCAGGTTATTTCTGACTCTTTGCAATTCCATGGGCTGTAGCTGGCCAGGCTCCTCTGTTCATATTTCCCAGGCAGGAATACTGGAATGGGTTACCATTTCTTTCTCCAGGGGATCTTCCTAAACCAGGGATCAAACCCCGCATCTCCTGTATTGGCAGGTGGATTCTTTACCTGGCTTACATGGCAACCTTGTATTACAATAGTTCTAATCTTTAGACAAGAATTATATCTTTTTGTAGCTATAGTACCAAACAGCAGGAGCTTGGTATTTGTCAAAATGCCAACAAGAAACCATAGTTAAAGCTCCTTGAGGCCCGAGACCATGTTTATTTGTTTTCACCCAGTGCCTAGCACAATAGAGGTACTGAACCAATGCTTGTGAATGAATGAGAGAAAAAACCCAAGTATTATTAACATTAGCTCATTTTGGTAAATCTAGCATAACAATATTCCTTATAATATTCTAATTGGTCTCTCTAATTACTGCCAGAAGTTAAAGTGCATTTTTCTAATCATTCAGTCCAACCTTTGACAAGAAAGCTGGAAATGTTGCCTGAAACTTCTTCCCTCCCACAAAAAGGCCTGAAGATTCCTGGCTTCGAACATGCAAGCATGGAGGGACCAATAGCAGTAAGTGAAAACATTATTTTTTAAGAACTATGAGCAAATGACAAAGTACTAGAAACATTGTAAATGGCCATAGACACCCAGCTTTTGTTATGGTCTTGGACTCAAGCTTCTAATTTGATAGGTCAGTGGGTATCTGTGCCACTTATTATGCAGTCTTGAATTTAAATAGTTCCTGCTCTCATTTGACCCAGACTTTATCAACACTTCGAACAGAAGAGCTCCGCCAGCGGGAACACTATCTAAAACAGAAGAGAGATAAATTGATATCCATGAGGAAGGATATGAAGACTAAGCAGAATCAAACTTCGGAGCAGAAAGGAAAACCTGCTGGGGAGGTGGAGGTATGGCCAGCTCTAGTATATGAAAATTTGAACATCTGTGGGTGGGATTCTGAGTATGTGCTCTTGTAGATGCATTCATAATAGTCTCCCTGACAGTGTAGCACTGTCTTTTCTCAGCAGTGAAAGGGTTGATACGGTTTTGTGAGGTAGAAATTATAGTAATTTTATGATTTACTTGCCCTGCTTTGAACATTGAAGGGTCAGCTGTTTTACCTAAGCCTTTTGAAATACTTTATCATAGAACAGCATCACTACCCTAGCCACTACCTCTAAAAGGCTTCCCTAAGAGATTTTTACAAAGAAGAAATTTAGGGAACTCAGCCCATGTGTGGCTTTTTCCTTTAGTTCACTGAATGCTCTACTATTTGTTCAAGGCAGTATGCTAGGAATTTTAGACAAATGAACCCATCTTCTGCTGTAGCCAATTTTTTTTTTTTTTTTTTTTAAGGAAATGACAGAGAAACCAGAAATGACAGCAGAGGAGAAGCAAACATTACTAAAGAGGAGATTGCTTGCAGAGAAACTTAAAGAAGAAGTTATTAATAAGTAAATTTAAGAATAATTTAGCAAGCAGTTCAAAATTTCTTAAAAATAAATTATTTACTCCTTAATCTGAACCTGTTTAGTTTCAGAGACTTGTGTTTATAAATGCAAATATAAACTGATTACTTTTATTAAACCCTTCAGGTATAGGGCAGTGGGTTACTTATGTGGACCAGTTCAATACAAATTTCTGAATAATATTCTCTTGTGGAGAGAAGGTATAGAAAGCTAAGTGATAGTGCGTTCATTCATTCATTATTTGTTTGTGCTAATAATGAGCATTGTGCTGCATGCTAGGGATACAGTGATCAAGTAAATCGACAGGGTCCCTGCTTTCAAGTGGCCAGTGTTAGATGGAGAGTGCAGTGTTATAAACAGGATCCTGCAGTCAATGAGAAGGTTCGCATATGAACTGGAGATAGGTGAGGTACTGATTTGCAAGGCCTGTAGGGAATGTGAGCGTTTTAAATATTTTATAATGGTAGTGGGAAGTCACAGAAATTTTAAAGCAGGGAAGTTTCATGATCAAAATGTCCATTTTAAAAAGATGTGTAGTTGCAGTGTGGTGATTGGGTGAGTTAAGAGTAGGTGTGGATGAACAGGTATAGGGTAATCAACGTAATGCAGTAGTGGTTCTCTGTGGCAGAATTTAGCACCCTACATTGAGGCAGGAGCAAATGGGACTTCGAAAATAGATGTGGGGGATGTTCAAAATATTCAGTTACTCTTTTTAGAAAAGCAACATTAAAACAGATAAAGGAACAATCGCTTGAGCCTCCTTGAGGGGGAATTCTGCCATGGTGTAGAGTCTTTTGTGTTTGAAGTGATCCTGGGGTGGTGTGTAGTCCATTTGCTAAAACGTTAAGACAAAACAGTAGGAGAAACCTTCCTTTCAGAAACTGTGTTTTGTGTCATCCATAAGCACCTTCTTTTCTGGTTACAGGCCATTCCCAAGGTTTAATTTATAATTCCATTTTATCTCCTTATATCTATAGTTATAAGCTTTTAAAAAAGGATTCTAACACTTCCCTGGTGGTCCACTGGAAAGACTCCACGCTTCCAGTGCAGGGGGTATGAGTCCCATCCCCAGTCAGGGAACTAAGTAAGATCCCACAAGCCCAAAGGCATGGCCCCCCGCAAAAAAACCCACCCAAAACAGGATACCAAAATTACTTAGTTCCAACCTTCAATATGCAGAGAAAACCCAGCCTTACTTTGTATTTGTCACATTTTCATCGCTTACATGGACAAGTGGAAAACTAGTGATTGAAACACAGAAATTTATTTCATGAAGCTTTTTATTAAAAATAGGTTTTATATTGCATACATGTTTACAGATAACTATTTTAAGCGAACCTCAGGCATACAAATGTGGGCTCTGGCTTGCTTCACTGAGTGAAGATAAAAAATCTCTATCTGCCTGAGGGTAGTCATTTAGGACAGCAGCTAACATATGTCATCTTAAGTTATTCTTTCAAGCAATATTTTTAAGTCTTGCTCTCATTTCACTGTGGCTAAGCATCTGTACCATGGAAAGTGTTTTCCTGTAATTCAAGAAAATATTCACAATTATAAGAAAAGGTTCCTATGATAATAATGCTTCACATGTTTCACCTGTGGGAGTTCTTCAGAAAGAAAAACTTCCTAAGATAAAGATAAAACTTCCTGCTGGAACTCAAAGTTACTTTACCAGGAAGAGTCAAGAGTAGAAAGGGAAATGTTTTAAGGTTGGGCTTTTTAGATTCTAAGAGGAAATTTAACAAGAACTAAGAAGAGGGAAGGGGCTTGATAAAATTTGCTTGAAAGAAAATGTTTTCCTGTAGTAACTTTACTGATGTTTAAGTTATCCTGAGTCACTTGATTGATATGAGGTGGAGTTTCCATTATATGCACCTTTAATCAAAGAGGAGCTACTGCCCCCATGCTGTGATTCTTCGGTGCTAGGACTTTACGACTCAAGGCATACCTTCTCTTAGTATCAGCGATATTTAATGTGAGGTTGGCCTTTGTTTAGAATTCTTTCATTCAGACTGGTGTTATGACACAGTGGTCTATAATAAATATCTATGGAAAACATACTGGCTTTTAAAAAATACTGTAAAATGAGCATAACTCAAAATGGAGTTTACTTATACTTACAACAAACCAAACAAAAGCAACAACCATAGAATTACAGGGTCACATTTTAATTCCTGAATTTTACAGGTCAGCATTAATATCACCACATGTATACAAATGGTGTAAAACAAGTACAGTGGTATTTTTAATACAAAATAAACATCTGTTTTATGGAAAAACTATACTTCATATCTACACAACAGCCCATCCTCCAAACAATAGCCAAAATTAAAATTAACTACAAAATCTCCAAACAGGGGAAACTGCTTCAGTTTAAGCTATTCCAGGAAAAATGGACCCATAACACATTACAAGGGTGATCTGAAGACTGTAGCTGGAATTACTAATTTTAGTCTTTTTTTTCCCCCAATGTATTAATAGTTTTTTCTCACTTCAGCATGATCTCAGATCACAGATGAGCAAACTAACATTAAAATATTTAGTTAACTCGCTGTTCTAAAAATAAAACCTCTTAACTGTTTGCCTCAGTTTATTATTTTAAATTCATTTTCGTACATGGAATGTGCTTTTACTCTTAAAAAAAAAAAAAGCAGCTTTCATATTACACCCTTGTTTATGGAAAAGCTTCAGGTGCTGCATACTGACTGACACTGAAGTAACTTCTTGGACCAAAATGGCCTGTAGATATTAAATGCCACTTAATTCAGCACTATTCTTTGGATGTTAGTCTTTATAAATTACACCTTAAAACTTGCCTGCAGGTCTGCAGAGAAAACTTTACTAGTGAAGTAGAAAGTGACTTTAAAGTATCTTCCACAAAAGATTGTACTGGTAGGCAGTTGAAAACGTTCTGTTCAATATACTCCTGTTTCTAGAGAAAATCACTTTGGAATACTACTGTATTGATTCTTGGCATCTGTTATCTCTAAAAGTGCTGATTTTAAAGTTATTGTAACAAAACTGTCCATTTTAATCCAGCTTGTTTTCATCAAAATACACACAAATTTCCTGGAGAAAACTCAACATGTAACACAGGGTGTATTTCCCTCCAACTACCAATAAGGCTGAATTTCTGTTAGATCTTCAAAGAAATGGTCCCAATAGCTTAACTTCATTTTTTAATGATAGTTGAATGTTTTCCATAAAAGTTAGAGGCAACTGATTAAAAGAACAACATGGCCAGCACCATTATACAAGTAATGTTATTGGGTTTGCAACTGAAGTTTTATATAATTGTTTCTAGATCAGAAACCCCCCTGGAGCAACCCTGCATTAATAATACCTTACCAACTTTATCCCTTCCCTAAACCATCCCCAAAGCAGAGAGTTTTCTTGCTGAGAAGCTACCTCCCAGGTTACTTTTTTTTTTTTTTTGACATCCTGAAGGGCAAACCTAATTACTAGCAAGCGATCAAGTTCCTGGGAAGCCTGTTTTTGTGTGTGTGTTTTTTTTTTTTTTTTTACAGAACTAAACTCTCCTAGCTGATATACTGAGTGTCTTTTGCTATTCCTTGTATACTTATAAGTTCAAGTGAGAAAGCTTTCTGATTCAGATTTTCAGCTCACTGAACAGTTGCAGCATTTTTGTTCAACCACATGTTGAGGGGCCCCAGTAAATATTTTATGAGCCAAGACGAGGTCTTTTCCTGGGAGATGTTTCTTCCTCTTCTTCTTCCTCTTCATCATCTGGATAATCCACTAAACCAACCAAACTTCCCTAGTGAAGAATAAAAAAAAAATTTAACATGTGTAACTAAAAAATCATTTTTCTAAACTAATCACATATTATTATATCTGAAACAGACTATTTCCGAGTTTGATAAAGGAACTGCTTGATATTATGACTACTTAGTACAATTGGTGGCAGTCTCAAATTACCTTCAACTTAGGACAGCCAGCCAGTGACAAGGAGTCTCCTTTTAGTCTCTGTTCCATATGCATGTATTTCATCACTAAGTACACATCATTGTTTTTGTTCTGCTTTTGAAAAATACTTTAAAATGGCTTACATAATAAACACATGAAATGGTTTCTAAAAACTAATGACTAAAAAATTGAGGGCTAGCTCTCTCTAGCCAAAAGAAAAGGATGCAGTATTTCAGGCGTTGGACCTTTCATGAGTAATGGACCCCTTTGAAAATTCTATTAAAGCTCTGGATACTTTGCCCAGAAAATTATATGTCCTCAGGTATGCATTAGTCTGAGCCAATCCCATGAAATTTATATACTACATCTAGTTCAAACCCTTAAGATTTCTATTGGATAAGCAAATACAACAGAAACAAAGTCATATTTCAAACCTAAGTAGCTTATCCAGGCATCCGGAATTAACACTATACCAGAATATAACTGAAGCACTGCAATATTAATCAACAAAGGGGTCTGAGCAGCTAGAAACAGTTATCAGAAAGTCTGTGAACCAGTTAACTAAACTTACATAAGTGAGCATCTTTCTGCTGCTTTCTCAGCTTGATAACACAGGATAAGCAAGAAGCAGTATGGCTAAATTTAACTTATAAAGCCCTTGGTACAGTGCTTGGTACGTAGTTACTATTTGCTAACTGATATCAGCTACTATTACCATAATCATCATTATTTGTTATTTGGTTTCTAGTTGGACGAGTGGAGGTAAGAGGGAGAAGACATAATTACAGTACAAAAGGCACCAGTCTGATAGTCACAGGAATGACAGCAAATGAAAGTTTTAATTCTGCTTTTAATCCTATATATCACAAAGTACACACATTTCAGTTCCAAAAGGTTAACAATTAAAAATGATTTTTGGCGTAAGATCAATATTCTGTCTGAAACAGCTACACAATTTTTCAGTTTTATCTCTTATCTATACACATACACACCATAAACTCATTATACATTTAAAAATCATGTTTAGCATACAGAAAGAATAAAATACAAAATAAGAAATATTGGAAGTAAAAGGAATTATAAATCCACAGATGCATACTGTGAAGAATTTGATAGGTTCCAGACTTTTCATATACAACTATAAATGTTGTTTTTAAATAAATACCAACTTTCAGTGTAAGTTCACAAAGTTCTATATCATTCTTTTAAACTCTAGTATTCCATGGTACAGATATATCTCCAAAGTTAAATTCCTTGTTTTCCCAGGGATTATTATACTCTCTTGAAAATTTTTTGTTTCTGACAATATATCAACAAAGACCAAAAAGGAATCGAGAAAATAGCAGATGAAAGATGTCAAAGCATTTTTGGAAAAAGAAATCAGAGAGGCAAAACAACTCATTTTTAATAGAGAACAAAGTCAAGAAAGAAGTATTTCAGGAGAACACAGAAATGAGAAGGAAGCAAACTGATTCGTCTTAATCCCAGAAAAGAATAGACAGAGTACCAAAATACTAGGGAAAGCAGGCAAGATGGTTAATGGTTGAGTCAGTGAAACAGACAACTGAGTCCTCAATTCTATAATTCATTCCCCTAATGCATGCCCACCCCCACCATGAGATCTCTCACCAAGAGATTCTAGCTCGCCCACCAGCAACAACCATAAGGAAGAGGAGCCAGAAAGGTTCTGCACTTCAGGACTTTGGACACAGTGAAGGGCAGGTAGGGTAAGGTGCCAGGGTGAAAAGGGACAAATAAATAACATGTTTTACATAAACATGTTTTAAATGAAATCAGAATGTTTACTAATACCATATACAAAAATAAGCTCAAAATGGATTAAAGACTTAAATGTAAGACCAAATACTATAAAACTCCTAGATAAAAACAAAGGCAGAATACTCTATGACATTATTTTCGTGGATCAGTTTCCTAAAACAAAGCAAAAATAGACAAATGGGACCTAATTAAACTTAAAACCTTTTGCAAAGCAAAGATGAAAAGACAACTTATTGAATGGGAGAAAATATTTGTAAATGATATGTATGACCAGTAAGGGGTTAAAATCCAAAATTAATGAATTGTTCAAGGCAACATAAAAAAAAACCCTATTAAAAATTGGGCAGAAGATTTAAATAGACACTTCTCCAAGACATACAGATGGCCAACAAGCACATGAAAAGATGCTCAATGTTGTTAATTATTAGAGAAATGCAAATCAAAACTATAACGAGATATTACCTCCTCTGGTCAGAATGGCCATCATCAAAAAAAAAGTCTATACCTAATAAATGCTGGAGAGGGCGTGGAGAAAAAGGAACCTGCTTACGGTATTGGTGGTAATGTAAATTGGTGCAGCCACTATAGAGAACAGTACGGAGGGGTTCCTTAAAAAACTAGAGTTACCATATGATATAGTAATCTCATTCCTAGGCATATATTCTGACAAAACTATAATTCAAAAAGATCCTTGCACCCCAATGTTCAGCACCATTTACAATAGGCAAGACATGGAAGCAACCTAAGTATCCATCAGCGGATGACTGGATAAAGAAGATGTGGTATACATACACAGTGGTATATTAATTTGCAGCAACATGGATAAACCCACCCCCCTCCAGTACTCTCGCCTGGAAAATCCCATGGACAGAGGAGCCTGGTGGGCTACAGTCCATGGGGTCACGAAGAGGTGGACACGACTGAGCGACTTCACTTTCACTTTTCACTTTCATGTATTGGAGAAGGAAATGGCAACCCACTCCAGTATTCTTGCCTGGAGAATCCTAGGGACGGGGTAGCCTGGTGGGCTGCCATCTATGGGGTCGCAGAGAGTCAGACACAACTAAAGTGACTTAGCAGTAGCAGAGATTATCATATGCAGTGAAATCAGAAAAACAAACATGGTATCGTTTATACATGGAATCTAGAAAGAATGATACAAATGAACTTATTTACAAAACAGAGACAGACTCACAGACATAGAAAATAAAATTACGATTACCAAAGGGGAAAGGGAGGAGGGAGAGGATAAATTAGAGGAGTTTGGGATTAACATATACACAATATTATATGTGAAACATAACCAACAAGGACCTACTGTATAGCACAGGGAGTATATTCAATATCTTGTAATAACCTATAATGGAAAACAATCTAAAAAAGAACTTATCTATCTCTGAATCAATATTCTGGACACCTGAAAAACAATGATGGTGAAAATGGTTAAAGGGCCATTGGTGATAAAGAACTTGCCTTCACTTAGAAATGTGGTCAGTTTATTGAAAAAAGGTTGAGAGCCAATATAACTAGTGCTTTACTCTGTGAGTGCCTATCTTGCTTAAATAATCAAGTTTTTGTGATACTCTTGAGTGACTGAACAATTAATTTGTTTTCTAAGAACAATTGCTATTTTTCTACCTGTTCCCCCCAAAAGTATAGAACAAATGCATTTGGCAATCTGCCGTTAGTGTCATAAGGGTAAAATAAGCATTTGTGCTTGCACTTGATTTTGCTTGTTCATAAATAAAAAATTATCTGGAAGGATAATAAACTGAAAACTCAGGGAGACAACCCAGCGAACAGAACCATTTAAAAATGGAGAGAAAAATTATAAATATTATAAGATAAATTAACAAGGCACAATATCCAAACAGAAAGCTATAGTAAAATAATATAAAGTATCCCAAAACTAAAGGTCATGACTTAATTGAGAAAGTCCAAAGTATTTCATTTTTAAGTTTCAGAATACAGGGATAAAACCCCAAATGCTTCCAAGAAAGACAAATTAAATTCACACACAAAGAATTAGGAATAAGAATGTCTCTGGATTTCTTGGCAGCAATAACTTCAAATTTTTGGAAGAAAATTATTTCTAATTTGGTTCCTTTTACATTCAGTTAAACTGTCAAGTATGGGGATACAATAATGACATCTTCCTACATGCCAGGTCTTATACTTAATCTGTCATGAAATCCTTTTCTCAGGAAACAGACAGGGTATGCTCCAATAAAATGAAATGGAAAATCAAGAAAGAGAACAGAGACTTGACATCCAGGAAACAGTCAATGTAAGAAAAAAAGAAAGGCAAAGGAAGTATTAGGGTGATGGTAGAGGCAGCCTTAAGACAACAGCTGTGCAGCAAGTCTAGAGAGCAAGCAAGTCAGGCTGGGACGAGATGGGAGTCTTCAAGAGGGACCTCTCCAAGGAAGAGACTATGTGGAAACAAACTTGAGAGGTACTGAAAGAATGAGTAAGAGGCACATAACTTGCAACGAATGAAAAAATGGTGGCAATTATTTAAAAAAGGAAGTTACAAAGCAAAATACACTATAGAAAAAAAGAGCAGGAAAAGAAATCAATGAATAAAAATATGTACACTGTTATAGCTGTAAGATTACCAAATATTGTTTTAACCAAAAATTGTGATATAGAGAATAGTAAGGGTGAGGATGTGGTAAGGAGTGGTAAAATAATATGGCAGTATTAGCACACTGTTTAGAAACAGAAGAAACAGGTATTAACAGAAGAGATCCAAGCTTTCTCTGTGGGGAGGAAAAGAGGACTGTTTTTTTCCCAATAATTTTAATACTATTTGCTTTTTAAAAGCAAGTACATGTATTACTTTGACTTAAAAAAAAAGCTAGCATATATTGAGTTGTGCCAAATAGTGTTCTAAGCTCTTTACATTTATCAAATAATTTAATCTTCACAACAAACTGATAAAGGAGGTACTGCTTTATTCCTATTTAAAATGAGAAAAGTAAAGCTTGGAGAGATTAAACAGCTAAAAAGAGGCAGAGTCAAGATCTGAATCCAAACAATATAATATTCTTATTACAGTGTCACAATATTACACTAAATTGTCCTATCAAAAAAATGAAAACTTAAAAATTCTTGTTCCATAACATAAACTGTGTTTTAAAAAACAGAAGAATCCCATTGAAAATACTATTTCTGTGATATTTAGTCAAGAACCCACCTTGCTACAAATACTTAAGAAAGATTCTACATTTTTGTAAAAAAAAAAAAACAACAAAAAAACACAAAAAACTCAGACTTGTATTTTGTGTTTAAAACAAGCTTGACTTCAGTTAGGTTTCTGACTATGGATGGCCTTCTCTTGTCCTTCTACCCTTATACTGAAGTTGTCCTATATTTATGCCTTTTTATTTTTAAGCCACTCTTTTTTGGGGAAAAGGATATTTTTACATATAATGATAAAATAAAGGAAATAAAAACATTTTATATACAATTTAAACAATTTTACATAAAAAAGATAACCACTGGGAAATACATTTGCTCTGTGAATGATAAAAAGGTTATTAATAATATTCTTAAAGACTCACAAAAATAACAAACCAATTTTAAAAAGGCAAGACTATGAAGAGACAATTAACAGAAGAGCAAATCAAAAAGGCTAATATTCAACTTTACTAGTAACAAAAGACACAACTGGGGAATGAGAAATATATTAATACTGTTTCTACTACTGAAATGAGTAAAGATTAAAAATCATTATAACAACACTGCCAAAGTGGCAGTGAGCCAAGCACACTCATACAATGCTTATGGTAACTAACTGGTATAGTCTTTCTGGAGAGGAATTTGACAATATGTTTGAAAACATTTTTACTAATCTATCCAAGAAAATAATTTAAAATGCAAGAGCAGCAGTAGTCAGTGAAATATCCGAATCGACTTATGTGCTCCAAAGTACTGGTCGGGGGAGGGGATGCTTACAAATACTATGATACAGCTAAATAAAATGAAATTCTAGTCATCAACAATGTTTTAATAACATAGAAAAATTCTTATAACATATAAAAGCAGGATACAAAACTGTGCTTATACAAAGACCATAACTGTGTCAGATAAACCCACACACACAAGAACAGTCAGTCAGATGTTAGCAGTCATTTTCTTATGACAATGTGTGCAACTTTTTTTCTTCTTTGAAATTATTTTTATTATCCAATTTTTCTTCAGGAAACATGAAATAATTTTACAGATGAAAACAGCAAAGTTTGTTTGTGTGTAGAGCAGTTTCACATACCTTGGTGGCTGTTACAGATGTGGCCAAGTTTGTGGTTTTGGAAGAGGATCCATTAGAACTTGCTGGTGGTGTCTGAGCCACTACAGATTTGATGTTTGTACTGTTTGTTCCATTAGCAGCACTGGTGGAGTGGGAGAAAGTAAATTTGAAGCCACCAGAAGATGTCCTTTTTGGAAGGTTTTCCTTATCTTCACTTTCCTTTGCTAAAGCAAACATAAATATTTGAATCTTTGTTGGTAAATATTGCTAAGTCAAAGCATCTGAAAAGAACAATAATTTAATTCTTTTGCTTTTTTGTAAGAACTAAGAGGGCAGAGCATGATGAGTACAGTGATACGTCTTCATTAGCTGTCATCTTAGAAATCCCGGGGTTAGAAAAGACCTTAAGAATCAGGTGACTGATTAGCCACCCTACCCTAGAATTCTCCATTGCTCTATCTAAGACCCTTCCAAGGTCTCACTTGCTGTCTCTCTCTCTCTCTTTTTTTTATTGTCTCTCTAAAGTGTTCACTCACTGAATCTACACTTCCATACTCATGAAAACCTAATAATCTCTCTCACAAGTCAAAAATGCCTAAAGAAAATGATTATGATCATGCTTTTTTATTTTCTGAATATTCCAGGTTCCTTTATCTGTTTCCTTTATGACAAGGGTGTCTACTATCTTTTAACATCTGGCTGCTACTATTTTTATATACGATTCTTATGCAGTACTTCAGCTATTGCCTCTGCCTCTCTTGACAGTAGTCAGGGCAGTGGGTGTAATGAGTAAAAAAAGAATTTGGCTACCAAAAGGTACCTGTTTCTTAGGACATTTTCACAGGTTATTTGCTCCCCCAGGCTGAAGTAAACAGAACTTAGCAGTGAGTAGAAAATGAGTGAGGCTGGTAAGAAGAGTTTCAAGGAAAATGTAGTAAGAAATTAATCAAACACTAATTCGTGAGAAATGCCTTAAGAAAAATCTAACATTGAAAATCACAAACTTACATAAAGCCTAGGAAGTGCTTTTGCCCTTCAAGATATAAACTTTTTGAAACATTAAATGATATATGCAGTAAGGTACTCTCTAACAGTGGTAATTTCTCATGTCATAGAATTAAAAGTGATTGCTTCTTTTGAAAAACACTAGTAAGATCTTAGTTTTACAGACAAGTTAAGCATATTTGAAAGACAGGAAATTTTACTATTACTTTTCCTCTCTACATTTTATCTTTATGAATGTTTTACTAACAATTAAAAAATTTCAAAGAGTAAAATACTTCTCTCTTTAAGCTTAGTTTCCTCAGCTGTAAATGACAAGAGTGCACTGGAAAGTTTCTTTGGATCTCTATGATCTCTATCATTATTGGAGACTTCAGTATAAGCATAAAGCCATAACTGTTCACAGAAGGCAAATAAACAGACAGTGCAATTTCTAAATAGCAAATGAAGAGCATCACAAAAGAGCAAGTTTCAAGAAAAATATTTTAAACATGAGAAATGTTTTGAAAAATCAGATTTAAAAAGAGATAATTTTATTTAAAAGATTTTTATTTAGCATTAAATTCATGCCTTTCATGCTTTATAAACTGTGATCACAGCCTCACAAGCAACTATATAATTTCTATACCAAATAAGAGAATGGGCTAATCAAAAATTCAACACTTTAATACCTTTTTTAGTCTCCATGAATTTTTCATAACTATCTGGAAAATCATCTTCTGCCTTAGATTTTTCCACTGGTGCAACAACTGTTTTTCCTTCCTCCTCATCATCTTCATTAAACCACATTTCTTCATCCTCTTCCAACGCCTTTGCATCTCTGCGAAATCTGTTACTACGTAATATAGATGGTACACTGTAAGAAATATATCACAAGTATTGAGTAACGACTTAAAATTCCTGATCAGTTTAAATGAGAATAAATATGTATATCCAACAGGAGATGAAATAATTTTAACTAACTTATAACCAGTTGTGAAAGAATATGTAACCAGAGAACACTCCAAGGATGTTTGTACACTAACCTAAAAATTTATCTTGAGTTAAGATATGGAGCAGTAATTTTTTATATAAAGGATTCAGGGCAGGGAGAACAGCCTACCCTCCTATACAACCTTGTATTTTCTAATGATAGAAAGGAAATTCCTGGGTAAATTTCGTATGTAAGATCAAACTACATATGGCTTTGGACATAATTTTATAGATTACAAATGTTATATACTTTAAAAATACCTGTTCAGTTTCTGATTTTGTCTGTCTTTTTCTTGCTCATATTTAGTCTTCAATCCTTTGAATGTCTGAACATATTCAATCGATTCAAGTGCTTTATAAAAGTTTTCAACTATATGTGCAGTAAGAGACTTGATATCTTCCTATATAAACACAAAATTTATATTTCAAATACAATACTTGCTAGAAGAAAAACTTTAAAAAATTTTTTTTATAGTTCCAAAGCTGATCGAAAAAAAGGTTTTTCAAATCACCTTCCAAAAATAAATGTCCTAGTTTCTTTATACATGAGCCAGGACTCCAAAGAAAACTTGGGGAAAAAAAGAAGCAATTCCCTGAAGCCCTTCTGGGAGACTATAATAGAACATTTGAAACATAAATGTATTTACTTTATATCACCTATTTATTTTTTCCATTTACATAATAGTACAACTTAAAATAAGTACTGTCACATATAATTTCACTTGACTCTCATAACAATTCTACGAAATGGGCTTTATTATCCCTATTTTACAGAAAGGGAAAATTGAGGCTATAAGAGACTAGATGGCCTGATCAAGAGTGCACACCTAGATAGAAAGCAGATTTTGAAATTATATTTTCAAAAAACACTGAAAGTTATTATTTAATGACTCCCTATTTAACTATCAAAGCAAGATAAATCTTACTAAAAAATAAACAAATTCCTCCAACTATATCACATACACATATCTGATAAAACAACTTGACTTCCTCCTGTGTATTTCCAGTTCTCTAGACCAACAGTAATAAATTCTAAATTCTTAATGAATGATTTTAAGCGATTAATGCAGATGCATGGTGAAAAGCAGGCTCATTATTAAAAACAGGTTGTGATCTAGGATTAAAGTATACATGCTGTTTCTTTAAAAATAAACCATAATCTGGACTTTCAGGATTTTTAAGTCTTTCAACTAGTTCCCCTGAATATCTGAATCAAAAAATAAGCAAAGGAGAAAAATTAGAACCGAAGGTAAAATGGTTGTTATATATTGAAAGGAAAAAAAGCTAAGTCTTGGGATTCAAAGTATATTTATCAACCACTCAAAATTATTTTCAGAAAAACAAATTCAATCATAGGAATAGGGATGGTGTTATGAACCCGACACTTCATTTGATCTGTATCTCAACAAAAATTTTAAAGGGAAAAAATATAAAAATTAATCTCTAATTCACAGAACAGTGCGCTGTGAACCTGGGTTCAGAAAGTTGGTGAGCTAATTAACCATTTTCCCTTTTTTCTAAGGCTAGTACTTCTTTCTGTCTTCCTCATCCTTTTTGCAAACTATACTCATAGCAAATGACTACTCTTAAGAAAATCTGCCAAATAATGTTGACAGGAGAATAGTGTATCATCAGTTCAAATTTGACTTGCAAGAAACAAGTAATTTCTAGCTTTGATTTTCTTTTTTCAAGTTCTTTCTGATCATGTGGCCATGTCTGCTAGTGGAATCATTTCAGTGTGTGGGACAGGGTAAATTTACTGTACCAGTTCTTCAGTTTTCATCTTATCCCTGCTATTCACATAGAGCTTTCTCTAGATCTTTTATGACAATTATCTTGTTGCCCAAGACTGAGCTGCACCGTATCTTCAAGCCCTGACTGTGCTCCTAAACAAATGAATGCATTTGAATAGGTCAGCTAATCACTTTGGGTGTCTCAAGCCCTCATCAATAAAATAAGGCAGTTGGACTAGTTCACCTAAGAGTCTCTTCAACTTAAAATTCCATCATAACAGCCTACCTTTTATGCATCTTGTATCAGTGTCTACCAAGGGAATTATTTTCAACTTTCCTATTCATTTTTATCCCTACCCTTAAAACAGATCACAGAGATCATATGAATGGCATGCCAAAGTGAAACATCCACATATGCTAAATATCCTGAGCCATTTAGCCAAAAAAAAAAAGGAACTGAGAAGAATATAGAGTAAACATGATTTAAAATACTATGATGAATTTTACAATGTAAAATATTAACATCACTAAACATATATTTTTACTAAGAATCTTTTAATACAAACTTACCACTCTTATAAATTCAAATAACTCAATAACAGCTGAATTCAATAGATTGTACCGAGTTCCATTATCCAGAAGAGCATTTACAACTGGCTCAAAAAGATTTCCCTTGGTGATGTAACGATTGTAAAATTCATCTTTAAGGCCAATTATTCGCCTCATAAAACGAAGAGCACCTAATTAAAAAAATATAGGGAATTAAGTAGATAATCTTACAAATATTATTGTACAGGAATTTCTACATAAAGAAACATATGTTCATCTAAAGTAAGCAAAACTGCATTAATAATAATTGGGTTTTGAGAAAAACAGAATTAAGGAAAGACCACTCAAAACTTGAGTGGGAGCTTACGTAGGGAGCTAACAAAATTCCAACAACTGGTAGGCAGAGAACTACAAGGCAGAGAGATTAGAAAACACACAAAACCCACACAATACAAATGCTGGCACTATTCAGAGCAGTGCTGTTGGACATGAGATAATATAGTGAAGACAGCTTAGAATCAGCAGGGGCTGTCATTAGGAAAGGGACAAGAATGGTGCAACCTGCCAAGAGCCAAGACTTCCTTAACTCTTTGGGGGACAGCAGGGAGAAGGGAGTGGGGGAAGCTTTTGAAGTAGGTGCTTCTTTTTAAATTTTCTGAAAATACAGCCAAAGTGCTTCTGTATACCTGTATACATGAGAGCTAAGGGGTTGCTTTACTTTTCTGGTGAAAGCTATTTCAGTTTTCTTTGCCTTGGGAAAATCACCTGTGAACCAACACTACCTCCAGATTATAATAAGCTGTTTAACCTTCAGTAAACATGTACTATGGCAGATCAGAAGACTGTATTTGTAAAAGAGTGACAGAGAAATAAGCAGTATAATTTGGCTCTTCACATTTTAGAATATTGAAATGAAAATTTCCCTTTAGTCTTTTCCCTGGTTAAATAAAGCTAAACAAATTTAGCAATATTACTAAAACTTTGATGAAACACAAACTAATTTCAACCCCTTATTTTTAATGTTTATCTTTTAACTTATAAACCTGTCTCCTAGGTAGCTTATTCTATAGATACCACTAAGCCACATCCTTTAAAACACAAAGCTTCTGATTTTCTTAGTTAGTCTCATTACAAACCCTCGTTCACAGATGGAAGTTACTAAAAGAAGAAGTTGTGTCTATCGAAAGAGGTTCTAAATATTATCTGAAAATAAAACAGAAATAGGCCACATAAGGTATGAATGTGTGATCACTGTAACACTTAAAACAGGTGTGGACAAAAGTGCTAGACTTAAAACATCACCTCTTTTTTATAGTAGGGTAAGAACTAGTTTATTCAGGATTAAAAAGACTGAAGTACTGGCAAAGACCTAAGAAAATACGCAATTTCATATGTTGCTGGTGAATGAACATGCACACAAAGCTATAGTTAAAACAGCATGTTTATAATAATTGAAATCTTAAAGCAATATAAACATTTAAATACTGGATATTCATTCAGTTATGATCAGTTCAGTTCAGTTCAGTTACTCAGTCGTGTCTGACTCTTTGCGACCCTCCCTGTCCATCACCAACTCCAGGAGTTCACTCAAACTCACATCCATCGAGTCGGTGATGCCATCCAGCATCTCATCCTCTGTCGTCCCCTTCTCCTCCTGCCCCCAACTCCCCCCAGCATCAGAGTCTGTTCCAATGAGTCAACTCTTCGCATGAGGTGGCCAAAGTACTGGAGTTTCAGCTTTAGCATCATTCCTTCCAAAGAACACCCAGGACTGATCTCCTTTAGAATGGACTGGTTATTCACTTAAATAGGACCAATAAGCAGTCATTTCAGAAGGGACTATTTATAGAAAGCCATACAGGAAAATCTAGCCTGAGAACATCAATTCTTTCAAAATATAAAGGTTTAATTTAAATCTAATTAGGATGAACTGGATAAAGTTGTTTTTACGTTGCTGTGGAAGAACAAATGTCTAAGAACCAAGAAAATTATAAAAAAGAAAACAGAAGAGGTGTGAGGCAGATATTAAACTTTATACCAGAGACACTATAATGACAAAATAAACATTCTCATTCATTTTATTTTGTGAAATAAAAGGACAGATGGTTCAGACATAAGACAAATGTATACGGTAACTTCTCATGTATCAAAAGTATTTTAATTCAGTAAGGAAAATATAATGTATTTAATAAGGTATTAGTACAATTGGTTATCCATCCAGAGAAAAGCTAGGGGACTTCCCTGGTGGCTCAGATGGTAAAGTATCTGCCTGCAAAGCAGGAGACATGGGTTCGATCCCTGGGTTGGAGAGGTTTCCTGGATAAGGAAATGGCAACTCATTCCAGTATTTTTGCCTGGAAAATCCCATGAATAGAGAAGCCTGGTGGACTACCATCCAGGGGTTGCAAAGAGTTGGACACAACTGAGCAGGTGTGCAGGAGACTCTGATTTGATCCTTGATGGGGAAGATTCCATGTGTCCTGGAGCAACTAAGCCTGTGTGCCACAACTATCGAGCCTGTGCTCCAGAGCCCTGGAACTGAAACTACTGAGCCCACATGTCACAACTACTGAAGTCTGCGGGTCCTAGAGCCCATGTTCCCAGTAAGAGAAGCCACTGCAATGAGAAGCCTGCACAAGGAACTAGAGAGTAGCTGCCACTCCCTGCAATTAGAGAAAAGCCCCTGCAACAATGAAGACCCAGCACAGCCAAAAAAAAAAAAAAAATCAAATTATTAAAAAACAAAACAAAACAAAACTCCACACTCCCAATGCAGGGGACTATCCCTGGCCAAGAAACTAAGATCCCACATACTAAAAAGGCGTGGCAAAAAAAAAAAAAAAAAAAAAGAAAAAAATCAAGGAGTATATTTGTATAAACTTAGGACATAGAAGACTTTAAGCAAGACAAAAAAAACCCCATAAAGACATTATTTGTCACCATGAAGAATTTTACATCAATTATATGGAAAACAATGCCACAAGGTAAAGACAAATGAGACGGGATATTTTGTTCCCCAAAATGTGATAAATTGCCAATATCTCTAGTATATAAGAGCTCTAAGAAAAAGATAATAGGCAATTCAGAGCAGATAAAATACAGAAGCACTAAAATGTGAAAAGATGGTATCAAGGAAAATATAAAATAAAACACAAACAGAATACATTTTCCATCATCATCTGGGTAACATTTAAAAAAGCAGCCACACTGAGTGCTGGTCAATGAGTGCATTTTTCATGTCAGGTGCCTCAACCTTTTGAGAAAGTAATCTGGAGGCTATTATGTTAAATTAAAATTGAAAAAGGATATATTAAAAATATAGTAACATTTTGCCCTGGCAATACCAATACTGAGGATCTACCCTATGGAAATAAACCAGTAAAGATTTATGTACTAGGCTAATTACTACAATTATTATTTGGAATGGCAAAATACCCAAACAATCTTGTAATCCATATAGCGGAGAATGGTAGAATAAGTTGTGGAAGAGCCACTTTATGAACTGTTACTCAGCCATGTTTAGGAAAAATATTAGTTCACGCCATATCCAATGAGCTAGAGTAACATGAAGGGGCTGAGATATGTGTTAGCATGATCATATTTCTATAAAAACAAAACATGAAAACCTATACATGTGTGAATGTTTATGTAAATTTGCACAGGTATGGAAAAAGGAATGGAAAAGAAGTAATGCAGGCAGTTAACACTGGCTTTATTAAGGCCTTAAAAATTAAGGCTGTAGTAGGGAGATCATGGAAAAAGCAAGAGAGTTCCAGAAAAACATCTATTTCTGCTTTACTGACTATGCCAAAGCCTAGTGATGGACAGGGAGGCCTGGCATGCTGCGATTCATGGGGTCGCAAAGAGTCAGACATGACTGAGTGACCGAACTGAACTGAACTGAGGGAGATTAACCTCTTCTCTATACATTAAATGTTTACATTTTAACTATGATTTTCATGCTCAGAAAAAAATCCACAAAGCTCTTATTTCGAGAGCTGCTCTATCTGTAGGTGAAATTATGAGGAAGAAAAGGAGGAGTGTGCCAAAAACCCACATTTGAGCAAACATCAGCATTAAAGTTTGATTTTTTTTGGTCCAAGTAGTCTACTGAAGGGCTACCCATAACTTAATTTTACAAGTTTAAATAACCTGAGTTACAGAAATACATATCAAGGCCCATATCTCAAAAATAAGAGTCACTACTAAATGACAGTTTGATCAAACAGATGTAAAAGATGGCAGGAGAGGTTCTGTTAGTGACATCATTGCAGATGGTATTATATCACAACTGAATCTAAATGTGAGCAATATGTGGGTGGGAGAAGCACTATGACCTATTCCTCTTGTCCTTTAAATAAAAGACTAAAACAATTAAAAATGTTGTGCCATAAGACATTTTACAAGAATGTTCATTAAAACTGTTACTTACACAAGGCCAGGAAAGTGTGCTTTGAATTCATCAAGACCAAGACTCTTCTTAGCAAGTCCTTGTTCATAATATAGTTTTTTATGTGATACGTGTGATGTTCCACACAAAATGTGAGTAGTTCTAAAATTAAGGCAAGCAGCTGTGCTGTTTGATAATTATCTGCAAAGAAAATCACTGTATGAAAATATACACTGCAACACTAGACAAAGAGAATACTAAGTATAAATCCTTTATTTTAGAAGAAAAGTAAAACTGGTTTCTCCTAATTTTTGTATCAATTAAAGAAGCTACAGATTTTTATTTTTTCATTAGGTAGACTCTCCAGAAGTATTAGTCGTTTTACCTACTACTTTCTAAGGCTCTAATATAAAATATTTAAGTATGTTAAATAAAAGTCTACAAACATGATAATAAGACCCTCATTGCACTGAGATTTTCTTAGTAATGATTTTGTAATATGTGCTATCATTATTAACATTAATGGGTCTATAAAAGGATCTACCCCACAGTAAAGAGGAAGTATCTTAAACTTTTTGCCTAAAATGGTACAATACAAATTTCTCAAGAAAAATTAACATGCTTTCTTTGAAGACATCTTTAAGAAAAGGACATTTCTGACTGTTTGAATATCAAGTGAAAAATATTATATCAAGATTTTAAGACAATAATCTTTTTAACATCAAATCATGATATCGATGAAAGGCCTACTAAAATATTCCAGCTTTTTCTTCCTCAAGAGGCTTTTGTTTACATACTCATGGAATGATTTATAATTGTTTCCTGAATATCAAGATTGAATATATAGGTAACTACCCATATCTACTGTAAATAATTTAAGAAAACATTATTACCATTAAAAACAATTCTCTTTAATTTCTCAATTCCCAAATTTTATTTAGAAAAGATTTTGCAACAGCAATCTGTAGTGTTAAATTAAATGGCTTGTTTTCACTTTCCCAAATTAGGATGTGATATCACTCACTATGTATCTAATAATCCAATCTCTGAATTCCTTTCTTATTTGAAACTGGCTTCCCTAGAACTCTGATGAGCCTGGTACAAAAGACAGGATGCTTAGGTACACACAGCATATTTTCCATATTACCAGGTCAATACCTAATACATATGTTCCAAGTAGAAATAACAGTGCTTATACTCAGATTCATGAGCCATCTATGTATGCAAAGACTGTTATGAAGACTACTTCCTAACTGATTTGCCTTAGTTTACTGTATTTAAAAAATAAGAAGGAACTAATCCTCAACTTTTAGAGGTCTTCTAAAAAAAAAAAAATGCAGGACATAAGCTCTAAATTTACAGAAAAAAAAACAACAAAGTTTCAAATGGATTTTCCATCTTTGATACTAGAGTTGAATTTTTTCTTCAAAAAAAAAATCTAGTTTTGGATTTTTGGGTGAAAATAAACCTTTCCTAGTTTTGTTTAAGTACATTATATTCTGAATAGAAAAAACATAATTTGCATTAGTTCATAAAATAAGAATTTATACTTACCAGGACAAATCGTGCTGCTTTTGTTACATCCAACTATATTATCTAATAAAAAAAACTAAAATCAGTGACTTCAGTAATAATACCTCACACTTCCTTAGGACTTTACAACATACAAAGCACATCTTTGTATTTTACCAGCATAAAAACCATTAAGAATTAGGAGCTTCAGTCAAATATTATACCTCTATCTGCAATTTTTTTAGAGACTTGGGTACAGACGAACGATTATTAAGAGATGGTATCAAATATTCTGATATGATAACACAAATTTTAACAATTAGTCACTTATGCTTTGAATTTCAAAAAATTAAGAATATTAAAAGTTTCGATTCCTAGGCTCACATCTTAGAGCATATTTATGTAAGGAAACATAATAATGTACAACAGAGCATTGTCTGTAACAGCAGAAAGCTAGAAACAAGTTACTGTGAAAAATAACACCACATTATACATGTCATAGTAATATAAAAAACAAGGGTGAAAAACTCCAAATTCACCATTTCTTGAGGGATGGGGATGGGGTAAAATGAGAATGCATAAGAAACTATGTATAATTTATTTTTTTAAAATGGAAAAAGCACAAGTCAGTACTGACAAAGCCAATGGGAAATATATATCTGTGATGCTATTATCTAAATATTTCTGTATGCTGGAAACGTTTTACTTTAAAATGAAAGCTAAAAATGCATTTAATTTATATAAATGGAAACTTTCTGAAAGAAAACGTGACATGCTTTTTTTATTCATTCAATTTTATATTTTTGAGAACTAATCAGTTGACAGATCAAAATTCAATTATTTTGACTGCTAATTAGTATTCCACCGTACAAATATGCTACATTTTCATTTCCTACAGTGAACAATGCAACAACATTCTTATATCTGTCATGCATATGCATAAATGCTCCCTGAGATATAAATTCAAAAATGGAGCTGATGGTATTATCTAGGGTGTACAATTTTTATTAGTTTAAGAAATATTTTAACTGACTTCCTCTTAACTGATTTAACAGATAAACCATTATTTCTGAGCTTATGCCCCCCAACATTTCTCATTTCACCAGTTGAGCTGTATACTTCTCAAAGAGTCAGCTCTTTAGCTAGTTATATTTGGCACAAGATCACATAATTTAAATACTGCAGACTGATTAAATGTTACACAACTGTATTATCTATGGCTAGGTTAAATACAGCAGAACTCAACTTAGATGCACAAAATTATGAATACTTAAACACTTAAAGGGAAAGTACTTAAAACCACAGCAGAATTCTATACTCAGACTGCTTAAAAAATATGGTTCAGTTTTTACTCTACTTTAATAAACTGAAACCAGAAATTAGAGCTGATAAATTATATGTAGGAATGCAATATGGAAATACAATTAAAGAAAAGAAAGTGAAAGTGACAGTGCTAGTTGCTCAGTTGTGTCCAACTCTTTGCAACTACATGGACTGTAGCCTGCCAGGCTCCTCTGTCCACAGAATTCTCTAAGCAAGAATACTGGAATAGGTAGCCATTCCTTTCTCCAGGGTATCTTCCCAACCTAGGGACTGAAACCAGTTCTCCTGCACTGCAGACAGATTCTTTACCGTCTGAGCCACCACAATGAAAGAAAACCCATGTACAAAAGACTTCCCAGGAGCTCATATGGTAAAGAATCTGCCTGCAATACAGGAGCCCAGAGTTCAATCCCTGGGTTGGGAAGTTCCTCTGGAGAAGGGAATGGCAATCCACTCCAGTATTCTTGCCTGGAGAATTTCATGGACAGAGAAACCTGGTGGGCTACAGTCTGTGGGGTAGCAAAGAGTTGGACACGACTGAGCGACTAACATACACGCACATGCACACACACAGAAAGAAAANCCTCTGGAGAAGGGAATGGCAATCCACTCCAGTATTCTTGCCTGGAGAATTTCATGGACAGAGAAACCTGGTGGGCTACAGTCTGTGGGGTAGCAAAGAGTTGGACACGACTGAGCGACTAACATACACGCACATGCACACACACAGAAAGAAAAAAACAAAAACAAAAAAGGACTTGACCCTATTCGAACTATCAGTAAGAGTCAGCATGTAAAGTAAATGTTTAGAGTTTATTTTTAAAAATTCTTATTCTCTGCTTTAACCAACTTAAGTAAACTTCTGATCCTTATGTTCTAAAATTAAAGCATTTTTTACTGTATTGCCAACTCTAAAATGATGGTTCCCTTGGATTTTCTAATGTAGGCAATATACTCTCTACACTTACTCACTCTGATATTAACTCTTAAGAACTTTGGGAACAATCTTCTTTTGCTAAGTGTTTACATTTCTCTTCCTCAAGGTGTAATACTTTCTGCCACATTTTGTATACACTTCTCTACCATAGACACTCGAAAACATGGGAAACCATGATTTTGTATTGCAGATTAAAATTTTAAGTAATAATTTCCCTGTCATAAAAAGCATCAAGTAAAGAGCCTGTTAGCTATAATTCTTATCTTTAAAACAGAAATCATAAAGAGGTAAGTAAGAGGCCCTACCCTTTTCACGTCTGTCTTCTGAAGTATTGGTCAAAAGTGGTGCTGTGAGGACATGCATACAATGGTTGTAGAAGAAATTTAGAAATTCACTTTTTTCAGTTTTCTGAAATATACAGAATTAAAATAAAAACTTTATTATTTTTATAATTAATAGAACATCTTCAAGAATTAGCAGTGCAAGTCATATACAAATAAGAGATACTTTAGGATACTATGAAAGACTCAACAAAATTATATTTACCTTAATCTTATTTCTGAAGAACTGACAAACCTATTTCATATTACTTATTAAATGAAAAAAGGTTTCTCCAGGGAAAATTATTCAAAACATATTTTTTCACGAGTATGATTTGAAATGCAATGAAAATCTATCAGCAAGTCATATACAAATAAGAGATACTTTAGGATACTATGAAAGACTCAACAAAATTATATTTACCTTAATCTTATTTCTGAAGAACTGACAAACCTATTTCATATTACTTATTAAATGAAAAAAGGTTTCTCCAGGGAAAATTATTCAAAACATATTTTTTCACGAGTATGATTTGAAATGCAATGAAAATCTATCAACAGAGAAAGCAATGGCACCCCACTCCAGTACTCTTGCCTGGAAAATCCCATGGACGGAGGAGCCTGGTGGGCTGCAGTCCATGGGGTCACAAAGAGTCAGACATGACTATGGGGTCGCTAAGAGTTGGACACGACTGAGCGACTTCACTTTCATATACTGGAGAAGGAAATGGCAACCCACTCCAGTGTTCTTGCCTGGAGAATCCCAGGGACAGCAGAGCCTGGTGGGCTGTCATCTATGGTGTCGCACAGAGTTGGACATGACTGCAGCAACTTAGCAGCAGCAAGAACAACTTAACTGCTTAAAATTTGATTTCACAATGTATCCAAATTTGAACAAACACCAAGTTTATTTAGAAATCGTATAGATTTTAGATATTTTAAAAATAGTTTTAAGAATTTGTTACTTGAAAATTTGGAAAATAGTGCCTTTTGGTTTTTTGATCATTATTTTTTATATAATTGGCTCTATAAACTTGTAATGATTTGAAAACATACTTTTTCTCTAAATTTCAGGGAATTCTATGAAGAAGAAATATTCAAGCATTTTGAGATAACCACTAATAATATTTTGTGATATTTCCTGAAGTTCTTTTTTGGTAATCATTCCTTTCACCATGCAATTAAGATAATCTGATACATATTGTTTCTTTTTTATTGTGATAAAAAACATATAGAAGTTACCATCTTAACCATTTTTAAGTTTATATATAGTTCAGTATGTTAATTATATTCACATTGCTGTTTTAATTTTTAAGATGCTAACATCAGAGGCCAAGAAACAAAAATAGAAGTGCTAGCATTTTACCAAGATTTTAGCAGGTTATAATCTTGTATTTTGCAGCAAAAATAACTGCTGGAGGAGTATTACCGCTACTTGAATACTGAATGCTTTTCAAAATTGTACAAATTTTCAAAATTTAAATATTTACATATAATTTATCTATTTATACATAACTTAGTATATATAAAATCATCTAAAACTGACTAGACCAAAATGAGAGTAATTTCTTACATTAGTTGTAGCCAGCATGTTCTCTGGATCAATTAGAGTACGAAGAAGTCCCATTAACTGAACAGCACCTCCTAGCTCAGGATCAGTGTCACAGATCATTTGTTCAATTACTACATTAATAAGAAGGATATCCTGAAAAGAAAACAGGTTTCTATGAGACCTGGTTTGGATATAAGACAAACACACTAGCTGAAAAAACAAAATCAGAATCATACAGGAAGAAAAAAAAAGAATGGATGAAGTTATTTAAACTTTTTAATCCTCATGTCTTCAAAGTTCTATAAATATATTAGAGTAAAAAGAAACCCACTCAAAACCAAATAAAAATCAGAGCACACAATAGCTTACAATATCATCAATATAGGCAACAGAAAGCAAAATCATTTACCAGCAATTCTTATTCGCTAATGTATTCTCAATCTCTGTAACAAAAAAAACACTGACAAAATATATGAAACTGCAACTGGTAATACAGTAGACACCAGACAATGAAAGACACTAAGAGATGGGTAACAAATGAGATGAGCCCTATGATATATGTTAGGTATTATTAGTATTAATTACTGGATTCTGCAAACTAAGTAAAAAATCAACTTTTAAAAAAACTGGCATTAACCATGTGGCTCGAGATTATGTTGTGGAGAGTAGCATGGAATAGCAAAATGGTCTTATCCCAGAAGTACACTCATCTCAGCAAACAAAATTAGTCTACCTATAATGCATGACTAAACCCACTTCAAAGTAACAATGTGCTGAGACAATGAACAAATAATTCCTAATATAATGAATGATTTAACATTCATCAATGAGCTAAAAGCATTACCAGCATTATAAGTTAGTTGTCTGTAAAACGGGCTTCCCTTGTGGCTCAGCTGGTGAAGAATTCACCTGCAATGTAGAAGATCTGGGTTCCATCCCTGAGTTGGGAAGATACCTTGGAGAAGGGAAAGGCTACCCACTCCAGTATTCTGGCCTACAGAATTCCATGGACTGTATAGTCAGTCCATGGGGTTGCAAAGAGTTGGACATAACTGAGTGACTTTCACTTTCACTGTCTGTAAAATATAGGCTTCATTTTCTTAGCAAACTTGATGAACAGGAGGAACAGCTAAATTAAAGGACCAAGCCTCTAACGAAGTACAGCTAATAACTAGCTAGGTAAGCAGCCTTATTTTAACTCTTTCATGCTGTTTTCTCCAATGGAACTAAAATTCAGCAGTCGTTAAAGTCAGACCACTCTCACAATTCAAGCCAGCATTTCTAACTGCATGGTAAAGTTCTTTTCTGGTTAAAACAAATCTAATTTTCCTTAATCTGCTTCTCCAACAATGGCATTCATCACACTAGAAAACTCATGATGAAGCAACTTACAGCAAAATAATGGAGATTTAAGACAAATAACAGGAAAATCACTTCTTCGGATGTCACACTATGACTTGATCTGAAAATAGGCCATTAAAGAGTAACCACAGTGACGTTATTCCAGCACTAGGTCACCAAAATCTACTCTTGAGAATACTCTCTTAAATTTGTAGTCTTAGAAAAGGCCTAGTAACTCCTATCCCATTAATATTGCTTTACTACCATGGTCTCTGAGTTTTACTTCTCTTTATATTATCAGAGAAGCTTTGCAATTAGAAACTTTAATTCAGAACCAGCTTCCAAATGCCACCACTATTTACTTGCAATATTCCGGAGTCTAAGCCAGGGGTCATTAAACTACCGAACTATCTGACTGGTTGTTCACTTTGTAAATAGCTTTACAATAGTACATTTACTGGAACACAGCCACACCTATTCATTTTCAAACCATCTATAGATGTTCATACTAAAAACGAAGAGTTGAGTAGCTGCGACAGAGACTTTTAAAGGACCCACCAAGTCTTATTTCCTTTTGGCCCTTTAAGCAAAGTCTGCCATCCTTCATCTAAGTAGCATGAGTAAGATTAGTTACAGCTTCTGGGAGATGCTTCAAAGCCTTGGTATAATAGTTTCTAAATCAAGTTTTAGAGGAAACAATACTTCTGTTGGTTTTATCACATTCCAACATCATAGTATTCTTAGAAATACATACTTTTGTTTTTAAAGTACATTTAAGTGGGTTTAAGATTTTTTCAATTCTTAAATAATTAGCCACAGAGGAAAATAATTAGCAACAGAAGGAAAGTTCTGGGTATCTACACATGGAATTAGGTATTATCCAGATAATCGGCTGGCCTCCCTGTTTTCTGACTGGGAAACAAAGAACATACTTTATTCCACTGCTTCCAAGGTTTCTTAAAAACTTTTTAACTTCTAGATGCTGAGATATATTTTATCATCTACAGCTTTATACAGTCACTGTTAGTCAAGTGGCAACTATTACAAAGTTACATGACAGATTTGCACTGACACTTTCTGGTAAGATCAAGAAACTATTAGAAGCTGTGCAGAATCTGTGTATAGATATAATGACTATAGTAAAAACGTTAACATTTCTTTTTATCTTAACACATTTTAATCCTGTAATCCATGTTGCTAAAATCAATTCTGCTCTACAGTACTAGAAAGAAAAGTTTGAATGTTGAACGTTTATTTTGAGAGAGCACTGAAACATTAACTTTTGAGAGAGGTAAGTTATTTCTTCAATGTTACCACCAATTTAATATAGAATTCAGCATGTAGACTCCTTAATTCTGGAAATTAAAGAAAAAATAATTTAGCTTCATTTGTGGACTAACTTATTTTTATGTAAACATAAATTTTAAACTGGAAATTTGTTAGACATCAGAAAATTCAGGGAAATCAGACTGAAGACTGACTACAAAAAAAGAGAAATTAAAAAGGGACTTTTCAATGTTAAAAATGAGTAACTGCTTCCCCATGCCTCATGCATCAGTTAAATGTAAACAAGGAAATACTTCTAATGAAAACATAAATAAAAGATTTAAAAGTTGGTTTTTAGAGATTTTATGATGAATGCTCATAATCCCATGCATCACTGAGGATGAAGTAACAGATGTGTTTGTTTCAAAGTTACCTTTTGTAAAAATGACACTAAGATGGTATCAACAGTGACATGGTAAATCGATTAACAAACTATTTCTTTAGTCAGCTTTAGCATCATTTAAACTTTAAAATATGCTTAATACAAAATATTTCTTCTATTTCTTTCCTACTACCTGAACAACAGCATTAGTCCTGATTCTAAAAACAGCCTTAAAAAAGTTGGAAATATCTAACAAAAACAGAATGCAAAAATCTAAACAGACATTAAGAAATTAAAAATAACACATAAAAAACTATAGTTTAATTCAATAGTAACAGAAACATAGAATCAAATTGGCATCGGGAATCTAGACCTTCTTTAAGAAGGAAAATGATTAAATTTTAGTTATTTTCTACTTAACACTAACATATTTAGTATAAAGGTACTTCATTATAAACATATGTTCATTTTGTCTCTAAAACAGTTTAAGGGGAAAGTTTGGCATTTTTGTAGTGGAAAACACAACATTGGTTTCATTATTAAATGTTCATCCTCACTAAAATAACATACACATCTGAACAAGCAAGAGCAACTTCTAAGTTATATTAGAAAAGTCCTTGACCTAAGGGTTTAGAGTTACATTTCATTAGACTGACTAAATCTATCTCAATACTAGTTTGAATTTTTTTTTTTTTTTTAAACAATAAACACATCAACTGCTATATATTCTGGGCTTGCCAAAGTCACAACTAATTAGAAATCCAATTATTCTTTATAAAAGATTAAAATTATGGTTATATCCCTTTTCTCTCAACAGTCTGCAAACATTTTTCTATAGGTAATTCACACAGAACCAAAACAGTACCACTTACGTCATCACTCTGCTGGGCTTCTTGCATTACAAATTCTCGGACCATGGATGGACTAAACTCTACTAGATAAGAAAATATATCTGTTGCAGCTGACCTGACTTGCAAATCGTCCATGCCCTGATAAAAGGAGAATCAGATTACTGGAGAATGTTGACCCCCTCTATTCTCCCAGATCTATGTCAAACATATTTTGGATTTAGACATGGTACTAGAATCAAAATACATACCTCTCTCATCATTTTTTTTACAAATACTAAAAACTTTAGGCAGCTTAATGATTAGTGTCGGCCAGCAGTGTCTTTTTTTAACCACCACAAAACTAAACATCCAAAGAATTCAAATAAAAGAATGAGCACAGGATTATAAAGCACTGCTCTATAAATGCTGCAAAAAATTTGGGGGGTAAGAAGGAGGATTCTTGATTTAAATAAATGCAAAAATGTGAATGATGTCTCTCAGATAAGGCTTCAAAACTTTCTAGAATCTGTCTTTAGCCAGTTTACACCTGAATAACTGAGTCTCTCTTTTACTCTTTTAATAGAGGATGCTTTTGAAAACAATTTGAGTATTTTCATTCTTTTCCATAATTTAGTTTTCTAAGGTAGTGATCCTGAATGATTTTTCCCCATTAAGTAGTACCTAAAGGATCGCCTTCTTCAGCGATCAATGCTGAAGAGGTGGCAAGAATACACAGAAGAACTGTACAAAAAAGATCTTCATGACCCAGATAATCACGATGGTGTGATCATGCATCTAGAGCCAGATATCCTGGAATGTGAAGTCAAGTGGGCCTTAGAAAGCATCACTATGAACAAAGCTAGCGGAGGTGATGGAATTCCAGTTGAACTATTTCAAATCCTGAAAGATGATGCTGTGAAAGTGCTGCACTCAATATGCCAGCAAATTTGGAAAACTCAGCAGTGGCCACAGGATTGGAAAAGGTCAGTTTTCATTCCAATTCCAAAGAAAGGCAATGCCAAAGAATGCTCAAACTACCACACAACTGCACTCATCTCACACGCTAGCAAAGTAATGCTCAAAATTCTCCAAGCCAGGCTTCAGCAATACGTGAACTGTGAACTTCTTGATGTTCAAGCTGGTTTTAGAAAAGGCAGAGGAACCAGAGATCAAATTGCCAACATCCGCTGGATCATCGAAAAAGCAAGAGAATTGCAGAAAACTGCTTTATTGACTATGCCAAAGCCTTTGACTGTGTGGATCACAATAAATTGTGGAGAATTCTGAGAGAGATGGGAATATCAGACCACCTGACCTGCCTCTTGAGAAATCTGTATGCAGGTCAGGAAGCAACAGCTAGAACTGGACATGGAACAACAGACTGGTTCCCAATAGGAAAAGGAGTACATCAGGGCTGTATATTGTCACCCTGCTTATTTAACTTATATGCAGAGTACATCATGAGAAACGCTGGACTGGAAGAAGCACAAGCTGGAATCAAGACTGCCAGGAGAAATATCAATAACCTCAGATATGCAGATGACACCACCCTTATGGCAGAAAGTGAAGAGGAACTAAAAAGCCTCTTGAAAGTGAAAGAGGAGAGTGAAAAAGTTGGCTTAAAGCTCAACATTCAGAAAACAAAAATCATGGCATCTGGTCTCATCACTTCATGGGAAATATATGGGGAAACAGTGGAAACAGTGTCAGACTTTATTTTTTTGGGCTCCAAAATCACTGCAGATGGTGACTGCAGCCATGAAATTAAAAGACGCTTACTCCTTGGAAGAAAAGTTATGACCAACCTAGACGGCATATTCAAAAGCAGAGACATTACTTTGCTGACTAGGGTCCATCTAGTCAAGGCCATGGTTTTTCCTGTGGTCATGTATGGATGTGAGAGTTGGACTGTGAAGAAGGCTGAGCACCGAAGAATTGACGCTTTTGAACTGTGGTGCTGGAGAAGACTCTTGAGAGTCCCTTGGACTGCAAAGAGATCCAACCAGTTCATTCTGAAGGAGATCAGCCCTGGGTGTTCTTTGGAAGGAATGATGCTAAAGCTGAAACTCCAGTGCTTTGGCCACCTCATGTGAAGAGCTGACTCACTGGAAAAGACTTTGATGCTGGGAGGGATTGGAGGCAGGAGGAGAATAGGACGACCAAGGATGAGATGGCTGGATGGCATCACGGACTCGATGGATGTGAGTCTGAGTGAACTCCGGGAGTTAGTGATGGACAGGGAGGCCTGGCGTGCTGCGATTCATGGGGTCGCAAAGAGTCGGACACGACTGAGCGACTGAACTGAATTGAAAGGACATATGATTCTTAAGTTAAAAATCCAGGTTTTTCTGAAAACATTCCCTAAGTCTGCAGTTCTCAAAGCGTGGCCCAGGGAATCCTGGGGAGGGATCTAACAACTCTGTAACACCTTTTTGAAAAGTGCTCTATTGCTAAGTCACTTCAGTTGTGTCCAACTCTGTGCGACCCCACAGATGGCAGCCCATTGGGCTTCGCCATCCCTGGGATTCTCCAGGCAAGAACACTGGAGTGGGTTTTTGAAAAGTGCTCTAGAGTAGATTTATTTTTCATAGTACTTATGAAAACAAGTATTAAGGCATTACTGGCCTTTTTCACTCCCAGTCTCTCAGAGGTCTAGTGGGGTTTTCCAGAGGCTATAAAGTGTGATATCCTAACAGATTAAATGCAGAAGCTGCTATGAGAATCTAGCTATCTTCTTAAGCCAGACATCAAAGAGACTGGCAAAAAAAGTGACAACAATGCCACGTCTCACCAAAATTTTTTTGTTTTGGAAAAATTATTTGTTCATCAAAGTTATTTATGTTAACTATAATGTGTTATTATTAAATGAGTTAATAGTTTAAAAATCTTCTGTTAATTATTCATACAGTAAATGCCATTGTATAGTTCAGATAAACGGAAGTGTGAAAATCACTCCCTCTACCCCATATTGCAGCACAGGCCCCCTTGGTCATTTTCCCTCCCCCTACTCACTGGTCTAAAAAGGAAAGGAATTTCATTAGTTTCTATGAAACAGATTTAACTTTGTTATAGAAGAGATAATAGTCTTGTAAAAACATGTGGGTTTTTTACTGACTTGAAGTCATAGTATATGAATATCACATTAATATTATAAATTTAAGTTAATAAAAATCTGAAGATGACTCACTACCAAGTGAATTACAACTTAAAACATTCAGCGTGCATTACTATAATAAACTATTTCCCATCCACAACATAAAACTATTACAAATTTTCAGTTTCAAGAACATGAAATGAAGCTATATAATTACCATTACGATTTCAAGAGCAGGAAGAATCCCCAGCTTTGCCAGAGTTTTGAAAAATGCGTCTCTGTTTTGAGGTTGTAATGTCTGAGAAAACGCACAAAATTCCTTGAAAAAATTAACCTGTAATGTTAGAAAGTATAGTGAGAAGCCTACACACATTAAAAGAAACCTTTGGGCAAACTGTAATGTGAACTAACAGTGTGGAATTACACCTCAAGGACCTGAAAACCCAGCTACCATTTATTATAGCATGGTTTCTATGTTCTTTAGGTTATGAGGAGCCAGGATACCCTGACTTCAAATCAGCCAATTCATCTTTGGTACAGTTATTTATTAATGGCATATTACTTTCCTCATTTATAAAATTATCCTTTTATACTGTTGCTGCTGCTAAGTTGCTTCAGTCGTGTCCAACTCTGTGCGACCCCACAGACGGCAGCCCACCAGGCTCCCCTGTCCCTGGGATTCTCCAGACGAGAACACTGGAGTGGGTTGCCATTTCCTTCTCCAATGCAAGAAAATGAAAAGTGAAAGTGAAGTCGCTCAGTCGTGTCCGATTCTTAGCGACCTCATGGACTGCAGCCTACCAGGCTCCTCCATCCATGGGATTTTCCAGGCAAGAGTACTGGAGTGGGTGCCATCGCCTTCTCCTAGGAAACCTCTAATTCTCTTTCAGTATTTCTTTAGCATCTGACTATAAAGTGAAAAAAAATGGTAAACTGTTGGTAAACAGTAGTTACCATTCTCTTTCCCCTAAGCATGGTTTATATCTCAAAAACCTAACTATCAACACATTTGAAATAAAAGCATCCCTAAGAGCCAAATTATTTATCATTCATTTATTCAAAAAGGATTCTCCCTTATTTTTTAAAAAATTTATTTATTTTTAATAAAAGCATAAGTGCTTTACAATATTGTGTTGGTTTCTGCCAGGATTCTCCTTACCTCATCTCAATAATGTTTCTACCATCACAAAAATATATGAGTGTGTAGTTCTGTCTTAACATAATCCACATGCCTGATTTTATAATTTATAATTTTATATTCCCTCACTGGGGGGAAAATTAAATATCTCTAAAAACTTATAAGATATACAAAATAATAAGTTTTAGGAATTTTGAGAATAATCATTTTATAGTATAATTTAAATACAGTAAGGGGTTAGGGAACCCACCCTCCACTAAGTCAAACACCTGCATGTAACTTTACAGCAGGCCCTCCATATCTATTGTTCCATATCCAACCTTGGACCATGTAGTACTGTAGTATTTACTACTGAAAAAAAAAAAAAAAAAAAAAAAAATCCGTGTCTAGATGGACTCCTATAGTTCAAACGTATGTTGCTCAAGGGTCATCTGTTCCTTTCATACTAATTATAAAAATCTTCCTCTTAAATTAACAAGCTCAATATTAAAGCTATGTATGCCAAAAGAGTAAGTGCTCTTTAAGAGTGTGAATTTCAATAATAACTTACCAATTCACGTCGTTTATCATCATCCGTGGCCTCATCTGTTAATTGTGCAAAAACTTCAGACAAAAATTTCTCATCTTCCTACATGAGAAGAAATATTACTATGAAATATTAACAAAAGTATAAAGTTATACTCACTTATCTGATTTTAAAGATTATAAAAAAAAAGTAGATGAAAACCTACTAGCAGTTTCATTACAAACTTAAAATTCCAGTATATTCATGTTATAAGGTTAAAAAAAAAAAAAAAAAAAAAAAAATCCGTGTCTAGATGGACTCCTATAGTTCAAACGTATGTTGCTCAAGGGTCATCTGTTCCTTTCATACTAATTATAAAAATCTTCCTCTTAAATTAACAAGCTCAATATTAAAGCTATGTATGCCAAAAGAGTAAGTGCTCTTTAAGAGTGTGAATTTCAATAATAACTTACCAATTCACGTCGTTTATCATCATCCGTGGCCTCATCTGTTAATTGTGCAAAAACTTCAGACAAAAATTTCTCATCTTCCTACATGAGAAGAAATATTACTATGAAATATTAACAAAAGTATAAAGTTATACTCACTTATCTGATTTTAAAGATTATAAAAAAAAAGTAGATGAAAACCTACTAGCAGTTTCATTACAAACTTAAAATTCCAGTATATTCATGTTATAAGGTTCAAAATTTGACAATACCTTTCAATATTAGCTAGACATATATTACTACCTCATTTATATTTAATCAGAAACCCCTAAAGAACTATTTGAAAAACAAAAATTTGATGTTCTAAAGGGCATGCATGAAAACTTTATTCACCTTAACTGAGTGCTTCTCTAGTTCCTGTTCAGGGTCTATTTATTTATGCTTAATTTAAACATAATTCAAACAAAATTGAAGATTTCATTATTAGTCCATAGTGGATCAGAATAATGGGAGTTACAAATTCGGCAATAAAGAATACTGAAATCTGATAGCGGTAAGATTATAAATGCTAACAGTGATTATCTTTTGGTAATGGAGTTTGAGTGATTTTCTTCTTTGCTCATCTGTATTTTCCAATTTTCTAGAATAAGTATGAACAATTAAATTACAAAGGAAAAAACTGACATGAATATTGAAATTCACTTTAGAGATTTTCATCAAAACCTGCTGAGTCATGCTTTAAGCTTTTGTAATCTTCAAAATTCACTTTTATGAAATACAATTCAAATAATTTAAATTAATTAAAAGAACATAACCTAAAAATATTTGTAATAGTGGTAACCGCATGGTTGATAATAAAAATCAAACCATGACATAGTAGGGATATAGCTAGTAAGTGTGTTGCATACAGATCACTTCAGTTGTGTTTGACTCTTTGTGACCGCATGAACTGGGGCCTGCCATACTCCTCTGTCCATCGAATTCTCCATGCAACAATACTGAAGTGGTCTGCCATGCCCTCCTCCAGGGGATCTTCAGACTCAGGGATTGAACCCGGGTCTTTTATATCTCCTGCACTTGCTGGCACGTTCTTTACCACTAGCTAATATACCTGCCCCTTTTCTTACTGTGAATCCCCCATGAAGAGCTATCAATCCCTTAAAGCCTTTCTGAAACAAGGTAGAGCATATATGAAAAAATGAATGAAAAGCACTAGGTATGACTATGGAAAATGTAATATGCTCTCCCAATAAATATCCTTTGGTGCTACTCAAAGACACATCATTGACAAATAACCCCTTTCACTGACTCAGAAGTGTTCCTTTTGTTAATTTGTTGATTCCCTTTGGCCCTTATGTATGGAGGTCTGAATCATTCACCTTCTGAGAGACTGCAGCTGTATAAATCACTTATCCTTCATATGACTTATCTGTCTCAATATTTTAGATTTTAGTGAATACACATTTATCTCAACTTAACACCTTTTATAAATTTTTCTTTTCCTGCATTGCTCCCAGATTAAATCCTTCTTTCTTGTCTAAAGATTTTTAACTGTTTTCAGAATGTTTTCAATGGAAAATAATTCCAGTTCTTTGATAAATGCTATTTCCCATTTAAATTCTTCTTATAGGATTCATTATTTGTGTGCTGACAGCTAAAACTCCATAAAGGATTAGAGAAGCAATTTCAAGTACTACAGTCTGGTAGGAGAATGCTTTCTGATTCCTAGTATATTTTTTCCCTGATCTCTATTATTAAAAAAATTTTTTTTTTATCTGGCTGCACTGGGTCTTAGTTGTGGCATTAGCACTCTTTTAATAAATCATAATTATTCTAAGTCAAATTGTGCATGTGTTGGAGAAGACTCTTGAGAGTCCCTTGGACTGCAAGGAGATCCAACCAGTCCATTCTAAAGATCAGTCCTGGGTGTTCTTTGGAAGCTGAAACTCCAATACTTCAGCCACCTCATGTGAAGAGCTGACTCATTGGAAAAGACTCTGATGCTGGGAGGGATTGGGGGCAGGAGAAGAAGGGGACGACAGAGGATGAGATGGCTGGATGGCATCACCAACTCGATGGACGTTGAGTTTGAGTGAACTCCGGGAGATGGTGATGGACAGGGAGGCCTGGCGTGCTGCGATTCATGGGGTTGCAAAGAGTCGGACACGACTGAGTGACTAAACTGAACTGAACTGAACTACTTTAGGTAACAAAACCTTAAGGGGAAAAGAGGAACTGCTCCTATAAAGTCTGAAATCAAAACTTTTTTCTCTGCAACAATGTAAAAATGGGCACATGCACAAAAGTAAAATGCCAAACCCAGGACTTATTCACCATTAGAGGTACAAAACTTCCATTACACAGTTCAAGGAAACAGAATAAAATCAGTTAGTCTCAGTCCTGGCTGCATATCTGAATTATCTAGGAATCTTTAAGCACACACAGTCACACATACCCACAATAATAATTAGGTCTCCCAAAATGGCACAAAAGGTATTTTTAAAAATAAGCTGGTTCTGTTTAAGATGGAAAAGTTTGGGAAATGGATAGTAGTGATGACTGCATAGCACTGTCAACGTACACACTGCTATGAACTGTACACTTAAAAATTACTAAAATTCTGAATTTTATGTCACATATACTGTACTACAATGTTTTAAATGCAAAAAAAGAAAAGTAAAAAAAAAAAACAAACAAACTCCAGCATGACAGGAGATTTAGAAATATAAAAGATTACACTAATAAATGACTCTACAGAAAACTATGAGATAAAGCCCTGTTTTCTGTGTTTGATAGTACATTTAAAGTAAACAAAATAAATATTTCAAAAAGGAGCAAACAGCAGCTTAACTATTAGGGTGACTACATATTTGATAACAGAATTGTGAAGAACACCTCAGTGTACTTACCTGCAACATGCTGACTATTTCAACTTTGTTGAAGAAAATAAAAGATGTAAGAGTAGAAAGAAAATTCTCTTCAAAAACAGATGGTGTAGGCAAAATGATGTCCTGAATGTACTGTACCCTGTAAGTCTGATGTATTTTTTGCCTTAGTTCAGAGTCTGTTATTGGTATAACTTCCTTAAACTTAGCAGTTTTGGTCAAGAATTCTCGGTGCCTTTTTGGCTGAGCCAAAGCAGGGTCATATTCAAGACATCCCACGACATCCATGATACACTCATCAGAAAACATAACCTCAAACAGAGTTGCCTTATTTAGGAATAAGATTCCTCTAATAATTTCATACAAATGGTGTAAGCCTTCAGTGTTTTCCAGGTTCTCACAAGCTTGGAATAGCTGCAGTAGTTTTTTAATATAGCCTTCATTTTCCAAGGCCAGAGCCAGCTTTTCCCTACGGATAGGTGAGGAGAGAACTGAGGTAACTAAGTCAGCAATCTCTTCAAGTTTATTGAGTTCACACGTGGGTAGGTCAATCAGATGACTGGTTTCAGGCATTTCTTCAAATCGTTCTTCTTCTGATTCATCAATAAGGTCCTGTGTGACTTCCACTGATGGATCCTTACCTTGAACCTTAAAATACAAAAGAATTCAAAATTTCGGAAACCAAATCACTCACCACTGAATTTAAGTAAACATACCTTTTAAGGAATTAATCCTAATACATTGTTAATTAAAAGTGAAGTGTAGAGGGGGAAATACTACTAGCTTACAGTCAGTTATTTGAGTCTTCAGTTACTGACTGCAGATGATTTCACTTCTAAATTTCCCCACTTATAACTTGAGGTTAATTCTGATATCTAATAACCCGAATATTTGATAATGCAGAGTGAACTTTGCAGAAATTAACTCTTCTCTCAATCCCCAAAATTATTATGTATAACAAAGCACCACCACACTGGCTTAACAAGTACACTACTAAGTTCAAACCAAATTAAAACCGAACTCCTTGTCTATTCAAGAATAAGAAAATAAGATTTCCTCAAAATATTTTTGAAAAAATATTTGCTTTTGCTCTGAGTCTGAAACTGATAAACAGACTAATAAAAAAAATCTATTATTTCAAAAACTGGCATTCATTTAACATCTGTGATAAAGCCTCCAAAGGTTCTAACATCTAGATAAAAATTACACCATAATGAATAAAGAATATGATTCTGGTTGACTGCTTTATGATTGAAGAAAAGCAAGGCTAACAAATTTTTTAATGAATTATTCTAAAAAAAAAAAGTTTAGAATTTGACTTTTCATACATTTTTCTAATTCCTAATCCAATTGTGTAATAATCTTCTATTCTCCACCTTAAAACATCCTGAATATCCTAAATAGACAAAGTTCCACAAATTTCCAAATTCAACAAAGCAACACATGAAAAAAGATCTAAGAACTTAGGAGAAGACGGATATACTAATGCATTTTTTTTTCTCTAGCGGAGTGACAGTATTTTTTTCACTTCTGAGTTTTCAACAGAATATCTGGGCCTAAGGAGGATGACACATAAATTTAAGATACACTATCAGCAAGGTCATAAGAACAGTTCAGATAAAATATCTTGGAAACTCAGAGGAAGGAAAATTCCTTCCAGCTATTGGGGTGGGAGTGAGCAAAGAATACAAGGAAGGGATCATAAAAGCCATGGCATTTGAGATTTTAACAAATCATAAGAGGGAGAAAAAGGTACTCAAAGTGCAAGGGGAAGAGAGAAGAGAAATGAAGGAAATGAAAGTATAGGACATGCACATGGCAAACAGCAAAATTGGAAATGCAGAGTGAATGAAACCAGATCATGGAAAGTCGAGCTAAAATATCAGGATTGTTCAGGGAAGTGAACGTGTGGCACTTTAGAAAGTTGACCTAGCATCAGCTGCATGAGATAAATTTGAAAATACAGGTAAAATAGGTTGTTTATTCCAAAGGCTAACAACTGAATTTGGATTGTGATGGTGGAGCAGATGAGGAATAGCTATAAAAGAGAAGAGGAATTGCAATGACCCCACAGTTTTAAACTTGTCATTAGGAAGATCATGGCTTCTTTAACACACTGATGTGAGTTTGAGGTGTTTGAATATCCAGCTGAAACTAAACCCGTGGGGCTACTATTGTTTAGTTACTAAGTCACGTCTGTCTCTTTTGTGACCCTATGGACTGTAGTCCACTAGGCTCCTCTGTCCATGGGATTTTCCAGGCAACGATATTGGAGTGGGTTGCCATTTCCTTCTTTAGGGGATCTTTCCGACCCAGGGACTGAACCTGCGTCTCCTGCTTGGCAAGTGGATTCTTAATAATTGAACCACATGGGAAGCCCATGGGACTATTACTCTGGAAAGATAAGACAAAAGATAGATATTTGGTGTTAGGGTAACGGTTAAGACCAGAAGACTCTAACAGAAACCAGAGATAAGAGGAATGGAAGCCTGAGGGGAAGGAAGAAGAATCAGAGGTTACGAAGAACAAAAAAGAGGAAACCAGAGGAGTTAACTTACACTTCAAATGAACACGGTTTGCATAAGTTTAAGAAAAAAGCATAGCTCTGGAACCATTTATTTGGTTATAGCATGTTTTCTTTCTTTGTTATCTAGTATTAACCCTTACAAGCTTCCTCAATTCTCTCCTAAACATAACTCTGATTTGTCAATTGCACACAAACCCAAGTATCTATTTGGATGTCAATAGTGTTGTCCAACAATACAATAGTGTTGTAGCACAGGTGGTAAAGCATCTGCTTGCAATGCAGGAGACCTGGGTTTGATCCCTGGGTCAGGAAGATCCCCTGGAGAAGAAAATGGCAACCCACTCCAGTATTCTTGCCCGGAGAATCCCATGCACAGAAGAGCCTGGTGGGCTACAATCCATGGGGTTGCAGAGTCAGACATGACTGAGAGACTAACACACAACAGTGCTGTCCACCAGGTATTTCTGGTTCTGTCTCTTGTGGCATGTGAGTTTCTTGATTCAGTGAAGTTACTCGGAGCTGTGTGACTTGCTTTGGCCAATAAAATGTGAACAAAAGTGCCACGTGTAACTTCTGGAAAGAGATTTTAAAAACCAGTGCCCCTGATTCATCACTTTTCTTTCCCATTTTGCAAAAACCTTGGAAATATTAAAATGAATTCTCTTATCAACTTGGGTCCATCGAGTGACTCTGCTAAGCTAAGTTCCTTCCTCTCCAATATTGGTCAAACAGCATTAAGGGAAAAAAACCAGCTTTTGTTGTGATAAGCCACTGAAATTACAAGATTTTGTTATTACAACATAAACTGCCCTTAACATTCTTAAAGTCAGTCAACTTTATGCTGAAAATGTTCATGGCAAGTCCATTATCAATAGGATTCTCAATGAAAATTTTTATTTCCCACACACCAATCACAGTCATCAGTGCCTTATAGTTACTGCTTTAAATTGTTTTCCTTTTCAACTGTCAAACACTATTTCTCCTTTAAGTCTCGAGATCTTTTTCTCCAAGAGGCAACTGAGTATTCAACTTCCTCCAACATTCTTCTTTTCCATCTCACAACTTATATCTTCACTCACTTCCTTCATCTGTTTCAAAGAAAATGTCCCTACCATTTTCTAAGGTTAAAAGTTCCATATGTATTTTTGACTATGCTTTCTAAGAGCTCCATATATTATCAATTATCTGAGCTCCAGGTTTCTATAATTTCTTTCTTCCCAATGATTCTTTCTGTTCTATCATTCACCATTACCCTTAAGATACTTAGTACTCCTTGAGCTATCAATCTTTTTCAAAGAGGAATTCTATTTTCTCATTGTAAGGAGTAAAGAAATGACGAAGAAATGTGTTTTTTATTGAAATTGTTCTTTCAAAGTCAGGAATGACCTCCCAGAACTAAAACATAATATATGGTTCTGTAGAATACCACACAGTAGCTGGGAGCAATCAACTAAATGTGTACTCAGAAACACGGATAGATCTTAAAAGTGTAGTACTGAGTTGTGTAGTAAAAAATTAACCTTGGGAGACCAGCAGAGTAGCCAAACTTAACATTCCTTTCAAAGGTGGAAAAGTTTGGGTAAAAATCAATGACAAATAGGGAGGAGAAATGATAACAGAGGGCAAAGTAATGAATAAGTAGGTAATGTAATGAGAGAAATCAAGTATTAACATGAGTGCCTTAAAAAAGCTCAGATTAAGAGAGGGTATTCTCTTAGCTCAATTATAACAGATGCCTGGAGGCTGAAGCTATAGATTTACTACGTCTACCACTGCTCCTAGGACTCAAAAAAGTTGAATGAAGTCTGTAGATCAACCAGACAGAACTGACACCACTCTGGGAGACACTGCCATACAATATGATGAACTCATGGACTAATTATTAATGACTGAGTGGGATTCTACTGGTTTGGCCAAAGAAGCTTGTCCTTTCTACAAGGAAGCTTTGTAACATCTTCTGGAAAAGCCAGAAATAACTTGGCCAACCCAACAGTAATGTGCCAATATCCACTTAGATTCTTACTTTTCAGATTATATCTACTACCAGACATGGTATAACATTGTTACTATTGATCCAACTACCTTAAGTACATAAGCTTTATGATAATATTGATATTCATGATCAAATGTACTGGAAAATTGAAGTAAAGCTCCTTAGCAGGTAATGTCAATAGAAAATGACTGACATGAAGAATGAATGGACTTACTAGCTATTAACCATTACCTAATTTCTATACTAAAGAGTTCTCTTAAGAGTCGACTGTAAGGTATTAAAACAAATTATAGTAGATGAAGGAGGGAAATAATCAGTCAAAATAGTGTAAAAAAGTAAATCATGGTTTTATAGGACAGAACAGTTTTTTCTTTAAATCTATCCCTAGCCCAGATTGGCTCCTCCAAATGTTAGGCATGTTGATACTGATACTACTGCTCTGTCGCATATATGCTACACTAAATGTACATGCTAAGGCAAATATGATCATTTTGGTGTGAGTCTCAGCCAAGGGGCCAAAGGGTGATCTTTGCAGTAAAGGACCACTCTTGCCTCAAGACAGGCTTGGACCTTGTCTAATTCGTGAGAGGTAACCCCTAAGCACTCTGAATATACAGTCTATTAGGAGTGGTTTTGTTTACCTGGGGGCCTTGTGCTATGCCAGATCTATCATGCACATACATGTGTGGCTAACTGTATGGTTTATGGTGGAGATCTTTGGCCACACAGTATCAGCTCAACATCTGAGAGTGCTGGAAACTAGAGTCAGCCACATGGGCAGTCAGCCTTCTTATATGTTTGTTTTCTGTTTTATCTCTCCACATTTTAACACACCTCTTTTAGATAAAATGGAAAAAAAAAAATCAAGAATGCTTGCAAGTTAAATATTATTAAAATAACCTTACCTGACAAATTTTTTCCCAGATCTCATCACAGCCAGCTTTTTCCTGGAAACTTAGTGCCAGATCATAGTTTTCAGCTTCTGACCAAACAATTAATGTATCCTGTTTAAAAATAAAGAAATAACTATAAAGTATAAATAAAAATCAAGCGGACAGGAAACAGCAAAGCAATGCCCTCAGATAAGTGCAATTAATGTGCACCCAATCGACACCATATAATTGAATTTTGTTATTCTTTGTAACTTTAGTATTATACTGGCAAAGAAATCATAGCTTTGACACTGAAAGTGTCAGTAAGCAATCTTCTGACACAAAAAAATATCAAGATATGTTAGCAGACTCATGTTACCGAGATAACATTTAATCAAAAGTCTAGCACTCTTGGCCAAAGTATAGTATACACATTCAGATGTCTTTAATTATATCTCTCCCAAAGATCATGCTTTTGGGGAAAAACGGTCAACTCCCTTATTAAAAACTAAGTTTGGTTTTAAATTAAACACAAGTATAAACACTGAAATCATTATGAGAACCTAAATGAAATGGACTTTTGAAGGATACATAATAATGGAAGTTTAATATGGCTAAAATTTGAATTTCAAGAAAAAGGCAATCTGAGCTTATTCCAATTATCAAAACTATAATTTATGAAAACATATTAATTGTTCAGCTAACCAGTATTCATAAATATTATAGCCTATTATAAAATAGAAAACTAAAAGTGAGCCCCAATAAAGACAAAATTTTCAAAATAAAAACACTTCAGTACTTTGGTAGCTCTAACAAGAAAGTAAAAAAAATCTTTTAATTAATCTAGGACTCAGATTAACACTTATTTGTTGTATCAGTTCAGTTCAGTCGCTCAGTCATGTCTGACTCTTTGCGACCCCATGAATCACAGCACACCAGGCCTCCCTGTTCATCACCATCTCCCACAGTTCACTCAGGCTCACGTCCATCGAGTCCGTGATGCCATCCAGCCATCTCATCCTCGGTCGTCCCCTTCTCATCCTGCCCCCAATCCCTCCCAGCATCAGTCTTCTCCAATGAGTCAACTCTTCTCATGAGGTGGCCAAAGTACTGGAGTTTCAGCTTTAGCATCATTCCTTCCAAAGAAATCCCAGGGTTGGTCTCCTTTGCTGTATAACCAGGTAAAAAGAACACTGAAAATCTGTGTTCTGGCTTCTTACTGGCCACGCTTCTTAGAAGGGATTATTTGCCATCGTGCTTGTGTGCTAAGTCGCTTCAGCCATGTCCAGCTCTTTGCTCACCAGGCTCCTCTGTCTATGGGATCTATAGCCCCACCAAGCTCCTCTGTCCATGGGATTCTCCAGGCAAGAACACTGGTGTGGGCTGCCCTGCCTCCTCCAAAGGATCTTCCTGACCCAAGACTGAACCCATCTCTTTTGTCTCCTGCACTGGCAGAAGAGTTCTTTACCGTTAGCACCACCTGGAAATTGAAATTTGAAATTGAAGTCGCTCAGTCGTGTCCAATTCTTTGCGACCCCATGGACTGTAGCCCACCAGGCTCCTCCGTCCATGGGATTCTCCAGGCAAGAATACTGGAGTGGGTTGCCATTTCCTTCTCCCAAGGGATCTTCCCAATCCAGGGACTGAACCCAGGTCTCCTGAATTCCAGGCAGACGCTTTAACCTCTGAGCCACCAGGGAAGCCCCAGCACCACCTGGAAAGCCCCTTTATTTGAGCAGGCCACTCTGATTTAAAAACCTTTAGTTGCTCCCATCATGTACAGAAGAGGTTTTGCAATCTTTTTTAAAAATCAAGACAGCTCTTTTACTAAGATCTCCATTAAAAAAAAAGATAAAGCTATTCTGGTTAAAGCACTAGGGCACCTGCAGAGGGTCCATGTTCTTTCCTTAGTTCCTGAGCTTCTTAGAGCTCACAGAAAAGCAGCTGCAGAAATAGTGATCTCCAAACTTTTCAAAACTGTGTGCCTCAAAATACTTACATATTATTTAAGGAATATATTATTAGAGCCATACGTACTATAAAACATTAATTTCATACTAAAATAGAAATTAAAAGGCTTATATAAAGCTTAAAAAGATAAGCCATATTTTAAAAATGTTTAAACTGCAATGGCTCCATATTATTGTTACTAAGAATTTTAAGACCCAATATAGTTAGGGCATAGTATATCCATAAATGACGGAAGATACAAATCCATATTTAATGCCATCCTTTTAGCAATTCTGAATTTGGTGGGGAGGGACAACTTTTTATGCTATCTATTTTAATCATTGTTTTGGCTTTGTCACTTGGCCAACAGACAGATTACACTAAGTATAAATCAGTTTGACAACTATCTTGTTCACTTGCACTTTCGTTACTGTCTTCAACCCACATGCACGTTTTTGGCACATGCACGTTTTTGGCACGTTAAGGCACATGCACGTTTTTGTTAGGGTTATGTTATTTTAGTTGGAAAAATCTGTAAATATTTATCTGCATTTACAGGCTATAACAACTCATAATAGGTGGGGAACAGTCTTCATGGAAATGTTACTCTTCTCTCAGAAAACTGAAAACTGCTCAATCATATCTGACTGTGTGACCCCATTCTCCAGGCCAGAATACTGGCGTAGTTAGCCTTTCTCTTAGGAGATCTTCTCAGCCCAGGGATTGAACCTACCTAGGTCTCCTGCATTGCACGCAGATTCTCTACCAGCTGAGCCACCAGGGAAGCCCAAAAATACTGGAGTGGGTAGCCTATCCCTTCTCCAGTGGATCTTCCTGACCCAGGAATTGAACTGAGGTCTCCTGCACTGCAGGTGGATTCTTTAAAAGTTGAGCTACCAGGGAATCCCCTTCTTTCAGAATACCATGCTTATTTTTGATTCTTCACCATGTGACTTCATTAAATATTAGCAAAATTCAATTTTTGATGAACAGGTTTCTTCTCCAATGATTCACACTGTGCATTCCATTTTGGAGATCACTAGTACAGCAGAATGAATGAACTTCAAAAGCCTTTCTTTATCCAGGAATTAAATGCCCCTTCCACTTTGGTTCCAATCTATCTTCTGAGAAAAGTCCAAGTAAGCAACAAAGTCTGAATTAAAATGACGCAGTATCTTTCTTAACCATTTTCTTTTGTTCTTTCTTTCCCATCCTTAACAGTAAACTCTTTATCCATAAGCCAATCAAAATCCCAGAAACTAAATAGGATTTACATTCAGAATTGTTTTCAATGCAAAGGGGACTGACCTCAGGAGATGGTAAAAAATATAGATTCCCATGCTTCTCCCCTGGATACAGGTCTGGAGTAAGTCTAAGAATCCATATTTTTAACAAGGATCTCAGGTAATTCTTTGGATAAGTCAAATTTGAGAACATGACCTAAGTACACCACCAGCTGGTTAATAGAGAAAAGGGAATCAGAGTAGACACCTTCCATCTCTATGCTGTTGTTATTCAGTCAAACGATGACAAAATCCATCTTTCCTTTTCTCTCTCCTCTGTATCTTCCTATCCCGGTAAAAAAGTACCCGTTAAGGACTGTTTAGAACTGCTTATTCCAAGGGTCAAATTGCTGGGTAAGGGAACATATATAGAGAGCTGGCACAAGAATATTTATACCAGAATGAAGTGTCAAATGGCACAATTTCTTACATACCAAAAAGCCTAAATTGAGTCAAGCCCAATTTGTCATAGTAAAGTCTGTTTTCAATCACTGTATGTTTTGATCTTTCATTTTTTCCTAATCAGTGTGTGGCACACGTTATCTTTGGGATGTTATTAATGTCTCAGTTTAAACCAAGGAAAGCATAGTTTTCCCCTATTAACTAAAACACTTAATCACCACTATATCCCTATGGAAGTCAGATTTAAAATGAGCTTTAAAATTATATTTGGTCTGATTGTGTAAAAAGAAAGAAGAAGAAAAAATAAAGGTGATTATGTTCAAGCCCAGCATGGGAGTAAGACATGAGCTAGAAAAACCTGACAATTTAGCCTCCACTAACAGGTTTTCACAATGCAGTTTTACTATGAAAAATAGTTATTTTCAATTTTATATACTGAAAACACATTCTTGAGCCAAATACTGTTTAAATCAGAGGTTCTTAATCCAGAGTCTACAGACGTCTTAAAATTTTATCTAAAACCTGATACATAACATCTTTTTTTGGGAAAGGGTCTCCAATTTTTATATATTCACAAAGAAATCCATGACACATTTTTAAAGGGTCTAACAAACAAATGAATTATGTTTCAGTTCTCTTCCTTAGTACTGATCCACTTTATTAACATGAATAAAATCTACTCATAAAATATTTGAGATCCTACTGCTTGCCAGACTAACCCTATCTTTGCTCCCAATGACTTTGACAAAATCGATACAGGAAGAGCTAAAGTTTTTCAAAAGGAATAATTTTTTCTAAAATAGGAAGATTATTAGATTTACAGTATTCAATTTACAGGTTCAAAATCAATGTGATGTCTGAAATCAGTGAGATTAACCAGAAAATGCAGCAGGTAACTGCTGTTGTTTAGTCACTAATTCCTGTCCGACTCTTTTGTGACCCTGTGGACTGTAGCCTGGCTCCTCTGTGCAGGATTTCCAGGCAAAAATACTGGAGTGGGTTGCCATTTCCTTCTCCAGGGGATCTTCTTGATCCAGGGATTGAATCTGCATCCTTGTAATGGCTGGTGGATTCTTTATCACTGAGTTATCCAGGAAGCCCCTGCAGTTTATAACAACAGTTGGCCTAAATGCTTTCTGAGATAGATTTTTAAATCTATGCATAGTATTACATACAGTATGGTATAACATACAGTCCAAGACAGACATGATGACACCACTTAAACAGTTGTAGTGTCTTATCATCTCAAAATCTGATATATTTGGTGTAGTGGGAGTAACCCTGAACTAGATCGAGGACCTGGTGGCACCACCCCCAGTTTCACTGTCTACTATTTCCATGACTTTCAGCTGAATATTTAACTTCGGATTGTCTTTCCTTTCTGGAAAAGAGGAAAATGCTACCTACATAAGGATTATTATAAGATGACCATGAATACAGTTATCTTACTGTGCTTATGTGTCAGGTACCGTGCTAAAGCAATTTTCATATATTAATTCAAAACTATTACATGAGTCAGGTAGTATCTCCATCTAAAAAGGGAGGTTCCGTGAAAATTTGCTCAAAATCATAAAGATAGAAATGGAGTTAAAAACTGTTAAAGAGTATCCATGAAACTCTAAACCCATGTTTCTATCACTATGGCCCACAAGAAATGTGAACAAATTCTAAAAGATGGCAAAATAAACTTGCTTCCCAAGCGTCTCTCCTGTGGCACTGTAGGAAACAAGTGAAGTGAAAGTGTTAGTTGCTCAGTTGTGTCCGACTCTCTGCAACCCCAGGGACTCAGGCCTGCCAGGGTCCTCTGTCCACAAACTCTCCAGGGAAGAATATTGGAGTGGGTTGCCATTTCCTTCTCCAGAGGATCTTCCCAAACCGGGGACTGAACCTGCATATCTGGCACTGCCAGCAGTTTCTTTGAGCCATCAGTGAAGAAAGGAAATAAATAAAAAGGACCCTAAATAAGAAAGACCTCTCCATATGATATCCAGATTCCTCCTTGGTTCCATTCCAGACCACTACCCAATCACTTTGCCTCATGTTTCATACTTAATCATTCATGTTCTCTACTTATGCACTTGATTTACAGTTCAAAGTGCAGACTGGATTCTACTCATTACAAATTCATGCAGCTATTTTAATGCAACATTCAAAATTTTATAAACTTCTTTACCTCTCACATACTCATTAGTTCATTCCTCATAATGGTTCTTAGGCTAAACCTCAACATCCTCAATTTTACTGGATTATTTTGCCAATTCATAGATAGATACAGTAAGATTATTTTCATTTCTACCTTCATGTCAGTGGACATTCTTCTAACCAAAATGTAGAATACTCTCAGTCTTTCTTTTGAAAGGATATGAAACAGCACTTGCTGCCTGACTGGGCCTTCTTTCCTTACCAATTATATTTTCCCTTGGTTTGAAGACAACATATTTTTCTGATGCTCTCGCTTATTCTTTCTTCACTGTATCTTCCTTATTCCTGACTACCAAACATCTAATCCTGCAGTATGCCCTGTCAATTCTATCTTCACATATATCTCAAATCTAACCACCCCTCCTCTTTCCATCTCTACTACCATTACCCTAACTGGATTCAACATTCTCTCTAGCTTACTAGACTCTGCTGCACTCTCTCAACCAGTCTCTCATTTATTGCTTATCTTCAATTCTACAGACTGATTTACTATTTTGGATCATGTCATTTCTATGCTGAAAACTCTTCAAGAGCTTTCAACTGCACTTTTAAAATCCAAATTACTGACAGTAACCAAACCACAAATAGCTCTCGAACAAGTATTACTGGATGAATGAGTAAATGTAGACAGTTTAACCAGACTCAGCCTTAAGCTCTGTTCTTTTCTCTATACCTACTCTCTCAAAGGTAATCTCTTGTCGCTAAAAATAACATTCAATGATTCTTGAATCAGAATCTCCTACACCAAACTCTTACTCTAATTCTAGTCCCAGAATGTTCAATTTTCAGACCTATTCATTTTACTCACATCAAAGACGAAATGAAAATAAGGCACAGAACAAAATGCAGTTTGCTACCACTTATGCCAATAAAAGGGAGAATTTTATGTAGATGATTGCATGCATATTTGTTCCATATGCAAAAAACCTCTAGCAGGGTATACAAGAAACTGGTAACACTGGTGGCCTCTAGTAAAGGAAACTGTATGGACAGAATCCAGAGTAGGAGAGACTTCAAAGATACTTTATTTTTAAAAACATGAATGTATTACCTATTCAAAATAAAAACATTTTAAAAAAAGCACATAACCATATGATAAATGTAAACCTGCTTTCTTCTCAACTTCCCAGTTTCTGGAGAGAACCATCATTTTCATGGCCCCAAAACCCAACACTACTAGTAACCTTTGATTCCCTTAAAAAAAATTTTGTGTGGTAAAAATTTTTTAATTGGAGGATAATTACTTTATAATGTTGTGATTTCTGCCGTACAAAAATGTAAATCAGTCAGTTCTCTTCCATATTTAATCATTACTCAAAATTTCCAGCACTTTCTTGAAAATATACTGAGGTTCTGTTTCTTTTTTTCCAATTCCACTTACTACACTTGAACAGACTTTCATTTTCTTGATCTTAATTACTGCAAAGGTCTTGCTACCTAAAGCTCTTCTGTTTCCCTCCCTACCCTCAATTCAATATTCCTAACATTGCCACACTGGGTTCCTAAACAGAGTATTACTTTCATGTTAAACTCCTACTCAAGAAACTATACTGGCTCCCTTTTGTTTAGCAAACTAAGCTCTCAAATAAGAAACCTCTGCTGCAAAGAGGCTTAATAAATACCTTTTGTGTCAGGTGTACTATTTCCTTCCCTATCACAGATCCTTCAGCAGACACCACCAAGGAGTGAAGATTTTCTCAATGATTCTGGCTCAAATCAGTCTCTCTTTCCTCTTATTTTCTAATGCTCAAGTCTCTGGAATAAAGTTACTTTTCATAGTATTTTGTGTTGGTGCATACCTGCTGTATAACCTCAGTTTAAAAACTTAAAACTTTTTGTGCCTTAGTTGCCTTATCTGTGAAATGCTTTCATGGGCTCTCAAGGACTGGGTTAAAGCATTTTATTAGCTATTGTACTATAATTCTTTAATCGTTTCACTTGTTGTGTCTTGTCTCCCAATAAGACCCAGGACGAAGACTTCTTTATACATCTCTCCCAAATCCAATTAACACAAAATTATGTTCAATATACAAAGTATACACCCTATATGTCTGCTTCTGATTTAGTCAAGATCAACTGAAACTGATTCTAAAAAACTTGTAATTCTGACACACGTATCAGGCACTATATTTTGTGTCATGCTGTATAATCACTGTCTTTTCCTTTTAATGTATTTAAACTCTTTACAAGTTTATGTGCTACTTAAAGTTAAGTATATCTTCTTCCCATTAACTACTTCAATACTGCCCATAGTAAGCAAAGGAAGTGACATGAATCAGTGATTTCTTATTGAGTCATTTGACATTAAACTCAACTCATTCTAACTCATTTTGAGCCCATAATTCAGTACTTAGCTCATTTTAGAACTGTAAGGTTAAAAGAATGTTAAATATTCCTCTCTGTATTTAATCAATGTACTTTAATGTAGGAAAATATCCTGTGACTATGCATGTCTCATTAACTCACTGAAAGTATTTCTTTTTTAATTAAAAATACACTAATGGAGGACTTCCTTGGTGGTCTCATGGTTAAAATTCCACACTTCTAACACAGGGAGCATGGGTTTGATCCCTGGTCAGAGAACTAAGATCCCATATGCTACAAAGCATAGCCCAAAACATTAAAAAAAAAAAAA
>SJYX01012767.1:61840-78968 GCA_006410675.1 Oreotragus oreotragus | reverse complement strand
TTTCTCTACGTGTGTTTGTCTCTGTGTCTTTTCTCTTCTTATAAGGACACCAATCCAGAATAACTTCATTTTATATCTTACTAAATGTTCAAAGACCCCATGTCCAAATAAGTTCACTTTCACAGAACCAGAGGTTAGGGCTTCAGCAGAACTTTCTGAGGTATACAATTCATCCCACAGCACAGCTGTTTCGTATCTAGGAGGGCTTTGCATTATAATCAATGGGATATGAGCAAATTTGAGTATACTTGATATACAAAGACTAACTATTCAATTATGATTCTTTTCCTGGCATTGGTAGTTTCCTGAAACCACTGCATAGATCTGTACTCAGCTAAAGACATCAGAGGACCCCTCTGCAACCACCAGAGTTCTTTGTGTGCCACTTCCTTCCCTTTCTACTGTCTCACAAATTCCAACTGCTTTGACTTCTGCAACTTCAGTCTCTACTTCTCCAACTCAGTGTGATTTCCAGGTTCTATTTGGGTCCTCATTTTGCCTACTACAGCCTAAAATTCTTTAGCCTGGAACACTAGAAGAAATCTATTCANAATGGCGACGTCCTGTCCTGGGACACAAGGCCGCCGTCAGTGTCTGGATGCAGTTCCAGGTCACAGACCAGGAGCGCCGGACGGCTCTGCTAGGCCCTTCCAGGATGTTCTGTGACCAGTGCACGGGAGAGAGACCCATCCTGCAGGCTTATTCATCACGAAAGGGCTTTAGTGTCCTCGGCGCAGGCGGGGCCAAAGACACACTTGAAGCATGGACGGCCATCTGCCCGCACCCGCCGGGGGAGCGGCTCCGGACCGGCAGGGCCAAGGGATCCCCGTGGCCGAGCCGCGGCCTCAAAGTTCCGACTTCTCAGGATCACGCGGTCCCGAGGCCGTGGGGCTGCAGGTGGCGGGTGCGCTAACTGCACTGACATGATCTGAGGGAGGGGGTGCTCAAGACGAGGAGGGGCCTGCCCTGGCCATCAGGCAGCCAACCGCATAAAGCTAGACCGGCCGGCGCTGGCCAGGCTCTGCAGGCCCAGAGGCAGTGAGGGGGCGAGAGCAGGCCTGCAGGGAGACAGCTCTGCCCCCAGCTGCTTGGCCGAGCGGTTCCACACACAGGTGTCGTTGCCTGGAGACGGTCCCAGAAGAAAGGGAAGCCGGAGGGTGGCCCAGCGGCCCATCTCACCCCGGGGCCCTATGCCCTTCCCTCCTCTTGGACGCCTGGGACTCAGCGCCCCCGATGTGCAGGAGGGAACCAGGCTGGCCCCACCGTGACTGGTGGCTGTGGTGGGTCCAGTAGCTGGGCACTGAGGGAGACGGGCCCAGCCCCCAGTCTGGCCTCTCCAGGGGGGCCCACGAGCCCCGAAGCCAGGGTCTGCCAACCTCTGCACCAGCCCTGAGAAGCCAGGGCCTGGCCAGCTGCCGTGAAGGTGCCAGGAACCCCAGCCCAGCCCCTCTCCCGCTGCCCAAACTGCCTCCAGCTTGCTCGTCTGCGCCAGCACCCTGGAGAACCGTGCGTCAGGGTGGACTCCATCCAGGAACCAACTCTGGACCCTTTCTGAGCGAAATGGTGCCAAAAAGTGGGCCGTTTCCCGCTGGCCATCCTGACCCGGGGCAGGAGGTCTAGCTGGACCGGCCTCCTCCTCCCGTGGTGAGCGGCTGGTGGGAGGGCTCGCTGACCCACCAGGCGCTGCGGCCGGCCTACGAAAGCAGACACATGCCCGACTTGGATGAGGGGGCTGCCTCCTGCCCGGAGACGCCCTTCATGTCGTCTGGCATCTGACCGTCGGGCCGCCACACGTTCAGGTCCCCGAAGACGCCTGTCTCGATCATCTCCTCCTGCCAGGGGATGGGGCAGGTGCCCGAGGCAAACTCCTGAAAGAATTCCGTGTCCGCTTTGTCAAAGGCCACGCCCTTGACCGTGGAGAAGGCACCCACATCCTGGATGTTCTTTGCATAGACGGTCCTGGAGTCCGGGACGAAGGGCGGGGTCAGCATCCCTGCAGGGGGACAGGAGACGCCGAGCCTGGGCTGACAGCCGGGGCCAGGGAGCCGCTTGCTGAGAGCCCCGTGTGTCTGCCCTCCCACATGCTGCCCTGGCGGAGAGGAGCCATGAGGCCCCCCCCAGATGTCAAGCAAGGCTGGACACTCAGTCCAATTTGGACTCCTGTCGTCAGAACCCAGCCCACAACGGCCACCCCCTCCGCCCTCCCAGGAAGCCTGTCACGAAGGTGGGCACTGTCCCAGCCTCACCACCCCCAGCCCGCTGTGCCCCTGGCCCCACACCAGGCTCTGGCCTGCAGGTGGACACTCAGGATCAACGCCTGCCCTCTCACCCCACCCTCATCCACATGGACCCTGGGCCGAGTCGGCCCAGCCAGGTATGGCCTCGGGATGAAAGGACAGCTCCAGCTTCCCAGGTGCTGACCGCTCGGGCTGCCGGTCCCCCTGCACACCACCAACCCCACCCAGGGCTGGTCTGGGTGGCTCCCCGGGCACGAGCACTTTAAGTTCAGCCGGCGCTGCCTCCACCCAACCCCTCCCTCAAAGGTGACTCCTATGAGAGCGCCGGGCCACGAGGTCGCAGGCTTGAGCTCCTGGGAGGTGGCTCGGGGGGTGCGCTGGGCCCCACGTGTCTCTCCCCCGGACACACGTGCACACCCTCACATGTGCACACACTTGCACACGTCCGTGCTCTCTTGCACCTGCCCACAAAAGACCCGGCAGCAAACTCAGGTTGGATGACGACTGGAGAAATCCTGCTTGGCTTGGCTCGTGGGTTCCTTAAAGGAAGCGCCCAGCCACAGGATCGGGTGCTTAGCACAAGGGCGGGTCAGGGTGCCTTCAACAAGACTCATCCAACCCTTGCCACCTCCGAGGGTGCCCGAGAGGCCCGACCCGAGAAGGTCCGGTTCAGGGCTTGTTGTGATGAGCGGGCAGAGGACGCTGCGAGGGCTTTACCCCGGCCACCTGCCCCGCCAGCTTCACACTGGGTTTCTGGATGCCCATGGGACGGGGCGGTCGTGGGATTCGCCCAGCCCCAGCCCCTCATGGGCAGTACCAGCCTCCAGCTGCCGCCAGCTGACATCTCTGAAGAGGGGGTGCGTGCGGAGCCCGTCGCAGGAGCCGTCCCGGAACCCCAGGCGCTTCTCAGGGTCTTTCTGCAGCAGCGCCTCGCAGAAGTCCCTGCTGGCCGAGCTGAACTTGTCGGGGTAGCTGACCGCCTGCTCCAGGACCCTCTGCTTCAGCTCCTTGTTCTCCACCTGCACGGCGGGCGCAGCACCGTCCGCCCAGTCACTCTGTGGGCCCCTCCCGCCGCCTGGCCCCCTGCAGCTGCAGACACAGCTGTGCCATGGCCCAGGTGGCCCGGCCTCAGGACGGGCGCACACCACCCTCCCACGGGCCAGCTCAGCCTCGCCGTCAGGGCACGAAACCCTGAAGGCAGAGACTGGCACCCCTACAACCTTCCCCTCTCGCTGCTAATGGGCAGGCGTCCACAGGGTCCATGGGGCCACAGTTCAAGCCAGCTCCCCAGAGCACAGCGGCCACTTCCAGTGGCTCCATCAGCAGGGAGCTCCCTGACAATCGCCCCAGAATTCTCTACCCCATCTCAGACAAACGCTGACTGGGCCTCTCCCTGTCGGTCAGATTTGCCCTTCCTGAAACTCCTAAAACTTCACAGGGGTGGAATCATCTAGAGTCACTCTTCCAGGTCACATTCTTGCATTCATCGTGACAGGTTCGAGACCTGTCCATGTCGAGGGTGTATCCAGGGTCCCTCACCACTGAACAGGCCAAGGATGGACCACAGAACGTTCCGAGGGACCATGATGGGCCAGAGAGCGGGTAGACCGCGACAGCTCACTGTCTCACAGAAGCTCCTTGTGCTGGCTTTCACCAGAACACGGGACCCTGGCAGGGCTGTGGGGTCAGCACAGGCCCTGAGGGGACTTCGGTCCCAAGGCCAGCGTGGACCCCATCCTGCTGGTCTTCTGAGCTGCAGTCGGGGAGACTCGCTGGTTCCAGGCAGAGGCGCAGACCTAGAACAGCCCTGCACGTTTGTCGAGGGGAGGTCTTTGCTCTTGAGAGACCCGGTTTGTTCTCTCAACTGTCTCGGGAGAGGCTCGGGGACTGGATAGGGGTGCCCCTGGGTGGTCTAGCAGAAGAGGCGGACAGCTGAGACCTCCAGGCAGGCTGAGGGGCCGCAGGCACAGCAGACAAGCCTCATCTGAAGTGCTATCCACACTGGGCACCCTCATCCCGGCTCTGAGCTGGTGCCCACGGGACAGCCTGCTTTGCTCTTCTTGTTCTGAACACGGATGGGGCCTCCGGAAGGCCTCTGCTCATGGCCTTGCTGGGCAGGGCAGAGCACCCCAGAGAGGCGACGGCACTCCCCCAGGCAGAAGTGGGCCTCCCCAGCCCAGAGCCCCTCAGTGCCCACTGCCCCTCAGTGCCCACTGCTCCAGGACACCTAGGGACGCGGCCGTGCCTGGAGCAGGGCCTGCAGTCAGCACCAGGGAGGAGAGCCCCCAGGCCAAGCTGCTCCTGGGGCAGGGCTGGCGTCTGGAGACCAGAGATGATGTCACCGTGTCCCCCACCTGCCCAGGGCGGACCTCCCCTGGGAACCCAGTGCCCCCCCAGAGAGGGCCACCGCCAGGTCAGCGGGGGATGCTGCCCCCGTGACCCCCCCACTACACACAGGACCGCTGGTGCTCCTACCTTCTCTCCGCGGGCTCGGAAGGGCCCTCTGGCCGCGAGCATCTCGTACAGCGTGACGCCCAGTGCGAAGTAATCCACGGAAAAGTCGTACTCCTCCCCCTGCAGGAGCTCAGGGGCCATGAATCCTGGGCAGGAAGAGCGGGACTCAGCCGCCACCAAGAGGAGCAGACACCCCATCTCCCTGGAGCCAGCAGGATCCTTGTACCGTGACACATGGGGCAGACCCCCGCCCCTTGGGAAGTGCCTCCCTGTCGTGAGTGTCCCCTAGGCATGGCCGCTCCCAGCAGAGACCCCCCCCCGACCCAGGGTGGGTCTCGCTCCACTTTGTGGCCCACTGCAGATGGACTGGGCATCTGAGGCTCACGAGGGGCCTGTGGGTTCGCAGGGCTGTGGTCAGAGGCAGGAGCTCGGTTGCTGCCCAAAAGGGCACAAGAGGAGAGGCCGGAGCTCCAGTGTCCAAAGAACGGACTGGACGCTGGTGGCCTGTGTGCTCCACCTCTGGGGAGCAGGACCCACCAGCTGAAGGGGACACCCTGGAGCCCGCCCCAGCCTCCAGCCCTGCGTGCAAGGTGCGGAGGCCAGCCAGGCACACGGAGAGGTGGACAGGCAGCGTCTGGGGCCCATGGGGGCACTCCTGGGGCAGAGGGGTACTCGGGAAGTCGGGGGCTTCTGTGCTCCGATGACGGGATGTCCCCCCAAACCAAAGCTGAGCGTGTGTCTGTTTCCAGCCTCTCTGAGGCCTGCAGGATCTGCCAGTGTTTGTGGCGAGTTCCCAAGGGGGACGTGACCACAGGACATTCTCCCAGGGGCTGCAGGTCAAGTTCAGAAGAATCACTGGCCCCGAACTCAGCCTCCATTAAGAAATTACACTGCCGTCCAGGTGCCGCAGACTCAAGAAAGACACATGCACCACCACCGTTCTCCAAGGAAACGTCCAGGAGGAGGCCCCGCGGAGACGCAGCGTCCCGGCGGCAGAAAGCCCGCGGGCCCCTGCCCTCCGTGCCGCCCGCTCGGAACCATAGACAGTGGCGACGGTGAAAGTCGCGCGTGAAAGAAGGATCGAGCGGGGGACGAGGAGCGAACAGGGAGGGTGTCAGCTCCTCCGGGGGGAACCTCCCGTCTCCCTCTCCCCACGGCGCGGCCACGCAAGTCCCCGCTTGGGTGAACTGCGGCTGACCTGGGCTGGAGGAAGCGGGGCCGGGAAGAAGGTACGGAGGGCTCCGTGAGGCCTCACTGGACTCCCCCGACCCCAGGCCCTGCGGGGCTGCTCGCGGCCACACCCGGCGCCTGACCTCAAAGGCTCCGCTCGGTGCGGCCCGCGGACTGCACCCGCCCGGCGAGGCCTGCGCCCCCTGGCGGCCAGCAGGGCCCCCTGCAAGCGGGGCGGGCCACACCTGCGGCCCAGCAGTGAGGCCTGGCGCCCCCTGGAGGCCAGCAGGGCTCCCTGCAAGCGGGGCAGGCCACACTTGCGGTCCAGCGGCCTGCGTCCTGGCCCCAGAGAGGGGCTCCTGTGGCATTCTCCTAAGGACGAGGTTCCCGGGAAGAGGCGAGAGGCATCTGCCTCACACACTCATGCCCAGGGAGGAACCTCAGAGATCTGACCCAAAGTCCAGAATATTCAAGGCAGAACCTTTTCCTAAACAAAGCCCTAGATGAGAAAGACCTACCGTGGGGACAGACAGCCCCCAAAGGACCTGAGAGCACATGATGGGACAGAACGAAACCCAGAGGCCCCAGTCCCAGGCTCCCTCTTTCTCCCCAGAGCTGAACAAATGGGAGGAGCAGAGTTGCCGAGAAAGCCTGCAGAAACCCAAGGCCGTTGGGAGTGTGGAGGGCACGGCAGTCTGAGTGTGAGTTTGGGTGCCCGGCGGCCCCCGGGGGTCTCGGTGGTGAGACCCCCACCCCGTCCCCCACTGTGAGGCCTCTGTTCCCACCTGCCGGGGGGTGAGAGGGGATGGGGGCAGGACCCCCCAGGCACGCTCGCGTGAACACACACGCGCTCTGGACAAGGGCAGCCCCCACTGCACAGCCTCCCCGTGGCCACGCGGCGTGGGGAAGGGTGGGCCGGTGGCCCCCGAGGCCGTCTCCCCGTCTGCCCCCCAGGATGCCCACAGCTGAGCCCCTGCCCGGCCCCTGCCCAGTGGCCCCTCCCTCTGCCCTGCTGCCCTCAACACGGACCCCAGGCTCTGTCCACTGCAGTGCTGGGGAGCTTCCGTCCCCAAGGGTGGGCAAAGATGCCACTTCCGCACAGCTGTGCAGGCCCCCAGCTGTTTCCCTGCCTACTCTGTGGATGAGGGAGCTGTTTTCCGACACCCCAGCATTCACCATGCCCCCGCCCTGGGCCCCGGGACCTCAGGACCTGGGACTCCAGGACGGGCCATGCCCCTTGCCCCCTCTGCAGAGGAGGGAGCAGTTTTCTGCCACCTCAGCGTTCACCATGCCCCCTCCCTGGGCCCCAGGACCCCAGGACAGACCCTACCCCTCCCCCCAGAGAGGCTGTGCCCCCAGAGAGCCCTCACCTGGGGTGCCCGCATAGCCCTTGGTCTTGATCTGCCCTTCCTTCAGCTCCACGGCCAGCCCAAGGTCAGAAATGCGGACGTTGCCTGGAGAACAAACACAGCTCAGGTCACCTACAGCCCCACGAACACAGGCCCTGGCCTTCCTGGAGCTGCGGGAGCCCTGGCCAGCTTCTGCACACACACACACACACGCATACCAGGCATGCACACACGCACAAGTATGGCACAGGCACACACAGGAGACCCCACTCCCTGCTGTGGACAAATGAGGGCATCCAGCAGCGCCTGCAGCTGGAGTCCAGGTCACCGGCCCCCAGCCAGCCTCTTCCATGAGCTCTGCAGCCTCGGCCTGTGGGGACGTAGGGTGTCCGTCTGACCTCTGATGGGGAGGGGGCCCTAAAGTCACTTACAGGAGGCCTCGGCCTCTGGAGTAGCTTTCTGATAAGAAGCCCAATTTGACTCCTCACAGAGGCAGCAAGGAAAGTGATGCATGGGACTTGGCCACAGCCCTAACTGTTTACTAACAGCTCCACACACTCCCGACGCCTGGACCAACTCCCTGCAGCCCTGGGCACGCAGTCGTGCTCCAGATTTCCCTTGGGGATAATCACTGAATGAACAATAAACAGATGTCAGCTGGGTCTTTGTCCTGTGGAACTATAACCAGCATTTATCAAAGCTGGCCCCTCCCCAACTGATGACCTGTCAGGCTGGAGAGGGGAGGCAGGAGGGGAGGCAGGAGAGCGGGGAGGCAGGAGGGGAGGCAGGAGGGCAGGGAGGCCGGGTGGGAGGCAGGAGGGCAGGCAGGAGGGTGGGGAGGCCGGGCAGGAGGCAGGAGGGCGGGAAGGCAGGAGGGCAGGGAGGCAGGAGGGGAGGCAGGAGGGCAGGGAGGAGGGCGGGGAGGCAGGAGGGGAGGCAGGAGGGCAGGCAGGAGGGCGGGGAGGCCAGGCCAGGAGGCAGGAGAGCGGGGAGACTGCCGCACCGTCGTCGTCCAGCAGCACGTTCTCGGGCTTGAGGTCTCGGTAGACGATNCAGGCAGGAGGGTGGGGAGGCCGGGCAGGAGGCAGGAGGGCGGGAAGGCAGGAGGGCAGGGAGGCAGGAGGGGAGGCAGGAGGGCAGGGAGGAGGGCGGGGAGGCAGGAGGGGAGGCAGGAGGGCAGGCAGGAGGGCGGGGAGGCCAGGCCAGGAGGCAGGAGAGCGGGGAGACTGCCGCACCGTCGTCGTCCAGCAGCACGTTCTCGGGCTTGAGGTCTCGGTAGACGATGTTCCGCTGGTGCAGGTGCTCCAGGCCACTGATGATCTGGGCTGTGTAGAAGGTGGCGCGAGGCTCCTGGAAGCCGGGGTTCTCCTCGTCCACGTTGTAGATGTGGTACCTGGGGGCAGGCCGCGTGGAGCCCGTGTGTCTCTGGCACAACCACAAGCCACGGGCCCGCAGTTCTGACGGGAAGTAAAATCTTGGGGCAACGGTGAGGGCTGAGGCCGCCCGGCCTGAGGAGCCTGCGGCGGAGCTGGGCCCGGCCTGGTGCCCTCGTCCTGTTCGTGCAGAAGCCGGCAGTTCTCCCAGCCGACCCCCCTGCCCGGCCCACAGGGCTGGGAAACGGGCCCCAAAGCCACCAGCAGAGGGGCCAGGCAAACGGAGGTGCAGGCAGGCCGTGACCAGCCCGAGACCTGCTTGACACGAGCAGCTGACCCGAGCCTAGGAGCCTGCTCCAGCGTGGGTTGCAGCCTGGTATAATGGAGTGTGGTGCAGAATGATATACTGTGACACAGTATAACAACACCGTGCCCTGCAGGGGCGTGTGGGGCAGCAGAGGCTGCGACGGGGCAGGGCGGCGCAGGCAGCCCCGCCCGGCATGGCTAGGTGCGGCGTGCAGCGCAGCGCAGGGCCGTGCACTCGCGACGTCGCGTCGCGTTCCCAGCACCCTGCAGGGCGCGCTGGGCGGTGGTGGCAGGCGAGCGCCAAGGTCGTTCTCTCGTTTGCACGCTCCAGACCCTTTGCTCCTCCTCCATGAACACGCACAGCTGACTCAGCCAGAGCCTCAGCCCCTCACCCGGAAGGGCGGCCAAGAACTCACCCAGCCGAGTTTCAGTGCAGGAACACCCGGATGGGGGCCGGGGCCCAGCGACGGCCCTGCACGCTCGGGAGGGACGTGTGAGTCCCTGAGCGTCTCAGAGGCCCTAGCTGACTCTCTGCAGCAGCCACGGAGCACCGTTGTTTATCCTTATCCCCGTCGCACAGACCAGCGCTGGCCAAGCGTGGCTGAGCTGCCCAGCTGACCAGCAAGTCCTTTCCCCCATGAGAGCCCAGGGTCGGGCCCCTGGGTCCCCCACAAATCCAGACCCCCGGTCCTCCCCGCATGCTCACGGCCAAGCTGCGGTTCCAATGTCCCCACACCGTGCTTCCAGCTCTGCCATCGCCCCCAGGGCCCCCACATCTCACTGAGACCATGGACGCCTCAAGGACCAGCAACCAGAAGACAGAGAAGAAGGCTCGATGAGGCCAGGACTTCTCCTCCTCGCCACTCATTCTCAGCATGTCGGAAGCAGCCCCTCTGGCCCCAGAGACCCTGCCCAGTCAGCCAAGCCCCATGAGGCTGAGGGAGCCTTACCGAATGTCACCTCCGTTCATGATGGTCATCACTAGGCAGAGGTCTGTCTTGGTCTCGAAGGCGTAGGCCAGAGACACGATGAACCTGCTGTGCACTTTGGCGAGGATCTTCTTCTCCACCATCGCACCCTGCAGAGCAGGGCAAGCCCCCAGGTTCAGGCAGGAAAGAAAAACCACCCCAAACAGCCAAGTTCCACCAACCAGAAAATGTCCCAATAAAACACGGAGTTGCAGATGTATTTTTTCAGTTCAGTTCAGTTCAGTTCAGTCCCTCAGCCATGTCTGACTCTTTGCAACCCCATGAATCNGGGATAGAACTGTGGTTACTATTTAACAGCGATTTCCTCATCTTGTTTTATTTACTGAGACCCAGTTCTCTTTTTTTTCTTCACCAGGGAACTCAGGAGGTAAATCCTGATGATGATTCAGCCTCTGTTAGACTATTCCTATTGCCTTTATAATATAGTATAACAAAAGTGGTATAATAAAAGTCGAGACAGAGATGACATCTAAAGTAAACAGTTTTCCAAAGTGACTTTTGTGAATCATTACTGACGTTTATATTACTGCTTTCCATGTATTAGAGTCATACCAATGATTCATCATTCTGTTAAAGACCTGATTCAAAGGTGGTCTCTTTTGTGGAGACTCTCATATGCTCCCTTCCCCCTGAGGAGTAATATTTCCCTATATTACATAGCCCATTTGTAGACCAAGCTGTGACCCTCAAAAATGTCTATGCCTCAACTCATCTCAGTGGGTCCAATGTAATCAAAAGGGTACTTCTGAGAGGGATGTAGAAGTCAAAAGTGGGTAGAAAATATGACAAAGAAATAAAACTATTGAAGTGATAGAAGAATAGGTCATAAGCCAAAACAATACAGAAGGTCTCTAATTGCTGAAAAACATAGCCTCCAGAAGGAATGCAGTCATACCAACACCTTGATTCTAGAATTTCAATATACACAAATAGAACAAATTTGTATTTAGTAAAGCTACTAGTTTGTGTTTAATGTGTTATAGCAGCAATAGGAAATTAATATACCAATAAAAATAATTTTATTTATACCCATATCACATATTACCACAATTACTTGTTTGCATGTCTGTAATCCCATCCAATCTGAGCTTCTACACCTAGTGATCCTACCTTATTGACCATTTTCTGTAGACTAAACATATATTTTCTGGTATAAGATAGCACCAAAATTGTCTTTTCAGTAAATGGAGAAATGAATAATGTTTATTTGATAAAACCATCTGGTATTATTTGCGGGAACACTGGAATATGTTTAAGGATAGATAATTCAATGGAAGTTATAAATGATACAGAATATACTAGGTTCTGATACCTGGATGGTTAGGAAACACAGTGGGACCAATTTAATTATATTCATAGTCTTCTCCACAAACTTCCTCTATTTGCTAATCCTGTGATATCCATATCTTGAGATATTCCTGAGGAAAGAAAGAAAGCATTGAAAGGTCAGTGAGTGTGCAAAAGGAGGAAAGGAGTACCCAAAAAGAAAATTTGTTTCTTCAAATTTTGTTATTTAATTATTAATCAACCATAGTATACTTTTACATCAACAAAGGCAGAAAAGAAATTCCAGTGCAAAATCTAACTTTTTTTTCATGCTAAATATGCACTTGAAATGAGAGGGGAAACAGTTAATATATTTTTTGAAATCATCATTCATTTCCTGTTTTTTCAAAAACGTAATACAACTGATCTCTGTGTAGTAATTTGGCATTCCAAATGAGAAGTATCGTTTGATTTTAAATAAAAAGAAAACTTTCTATAGCTTCATTCAATTATAGAAAAAAGTATGTCTTCATAGAACAATCATAGATTTAAATCATTTGTTTTGAAATAAGAGGATATGGAAGATAAACTTGAGGTTTTAATTTTAGAAAGCTTTAAAACACTTCTATAACACACAGAGAGAGAAATAAATAATTCAAATTGTGAAAGATTTTCCTGTGTGTGTGTCCATGCTTAGTCACCCAGTCATGTCCAACTCTTTCCAACCCCATGGACTGTAGCCTGCCAGGCTTCCCCATCCATGGGATTTTCCAGGCAGTGGGTAGCCATTCCTTTCTTGTGGATTTCCTGACCCTGGGATGGAATCTGGGTCTCCTACATTGCAGGTAGATTCTTTACCTTCTGAGCTCACAGAACAATTTAGGCATACAGACTGCATTAAAATACAGAATCAAAATACTTAGATACAACTATACAACACTTTTTAACTCATTTAATAGTGAAATAATATACAATTAGTATTCTGATGTAACTACCCATCCCCAGTAACATCAAATGAGGTTAGTTTTTCAAATTTATAAAAAAGTAAGACTTCTTAGTTGTTCCTATTATTAGCATAAATAGAAAGCAGATTTGAATATTAAAGAATTACCAAAAATGACAAAATAAGTCTGTAAGGCTGGACCCCGGGGGCCATGGTGGGCCGCCCCTCTTCTCCCTCCCACCGGTGGGGGAAGTCCCTAATAGAAGGCGCCTCCCAGATCCCGGGGACCAAGGACAGCACACTTCACCAGCTAAAGCCGCCCCACCCCAGCCACGTAGAAGGACCTGTCAGCCGGTGACCTCTTGGTCTGGCGACCTATCAGAACCTCCGTCCATCTAGCCTGACCATCCCTCACAACAAACGTATAAAAAACACCCCCAACACGGTCATGACAAAATAAGTCTGTAAGGCTGGACCCCGGGGGCCATGGTGGGCCGCCCCTCTTCTCCCTCCCACCGGTGGGAGAAGTCCCTAATGGAAGGCGCCTCCCAGATCCCGGGGACCAAGGACAGCACACTTCACCAGCTAAAGCCGCCCCACCCCAGCCACGTAGAAGGACCTGTCAGCCGGCGACCTCTTGGTCTGGCGACCTATCCGAACCTCCGTCCATCTAGCCTGACCATCCCTCACAACAAACGTATAAAAAACACCCCCAACACAGTCCGGGCACAGACTTCCCTGACCTGCCTCCTTTGATTCCAGGAACCCCGCCAGGGAGCGCTTCACCATTAAAAAGCCTGTTAGACACTCTTTTGGTGTCCTGGTCGTTTTTTTTTTAACCTAACATTTGGCGCCCAACGTGGGCCCAACGCGAGGGCCCATCCGGGATTTGTGGCCCCCTTGGGTCTGGCCTGCGCCGGACCAGATCACCCCGTCACCCCTCCAGGACCATTCAACCGTCTGGCAGGATATGGGGTAAATTCCATAGGTCAGGCACCCCTGTGTACCCCTGCCCCCCGCCAGGACCCAGGCAGCGCTGAGCTAGGCGCCCCGCACTGGCCCTGGGGACGCCCTGGGCAGCCTCCTCACTGCACAACCAGGGTGTCCCAGGAAACCAGAGGAAGAGCTCTGGGGAACCGATCCAGCCTCCCCGGCACTGGCTGCTGTGTCTCGTGGGGGTGCCAACAGACCGAGGAGGACGAGGAAGCTGGCACACCGCCCTCGCCAGCTACGCCCAGGCCGCGCTTTGAGGGGGACGGCCACCCGGCTCGTCCCAGGCGCGGGGCTGGAGGCTTAGAGCAGCCGGATGAGCCGAGCCGCAGGCCCAGCGTGCAGCCTCACCCGCACCCATGCCCCGGCCAGGCGCTCGGCCGCTGTGCAGACAGGCGGGTACGACCGGGGGGCGCAGGGGACCGCCCCCCCAGGGCCGCCCCCCGGAGCAGCGCAGCCCACCTGGTAGCCCTTCCGCTTCTTCAGCCGCTTCTTGTTCAGCTTCTTGCAGGCGTACAGCTTGCCGGTGGCCTTCATCTGGCAGGCGAACACCTCCCCGAAGCCGCCCCGCCCCAGCACCCTGAAGTCTAGGAACCAGTCCTCGCCCATGGGCTGGGCCTCCAGCCACTTCCACTGCAAGAAGCGCAGGAAGTAGAGGCTGTCCAGGAACTCCTGGAAGGGGGCCTGGCCTAGGTGTGCCAGGACGGCCCGCAGCAGGGGCTGGAAGAGCCCATCCCCCGCCCCCTCCCGGGCCCGCGCCGCCGTCTCCGCATCCAGGAAGCCGCAGAAGAGCTGGGCCTGGGGGTCCAGGTACGCGGCCCGGATGGCCTGGGCCTTCTGCTCCCGGAGGGCATCGTCGGCCGTGTCGTAGTCCTCGATGTCCCTCCAGAGCTGCAGGGCCGGCCCGTGCTGCTCACGGGCCCGCAGAAACTGCTGGAAGAGCCGCTTGCCAATGGGCTGTTCCAGGCACACGCCCTCGAAGCCCAGGTCCAGGCTCTCCCGGAGCGCCTCGCACTTGGACAGTGGGGGCAGCTTGAGCCTGGCCAGGTACTTCCTGTCCCGGGCGGCCGGGCCGCTGCTTGCGTCAAAGCTGCCCCGGGCCGCGATGAAGGCCGAATTGGCCACCACTGTCTCCAGGGACCCGAAATCCATCCCGGCGCCGGGCCCTCTGCACGTCCGGCTCCCGCGTCCTCAGCTGGCCTGACCCGCCACCCTTGGCCTGTGGCCCGTGCCTGCCCTCGGGACGGGAGGCTGGCCGGGCGGCAGGAGCCCCGGGAAGCCCGCTGACACAGCTCAGGCTAAATCCCGGCCAGAGTGGAGGACGTGCAGGGCAGCAAGCAGGTGCCAGAAAAAGACAATCCCTAAGCTGCTCGCAGACGGATTAGCTGGGCCGCGCTGCCCACTGCGTCCTGCGAGAAAGGGCACGCGGGCCCAGGCCCACCTCGCAGGCCTGGAGCCCCTGCCTCACGGGAGCCGCCCGGCCTAGCCCACTGGCCCAAGCAGACAGGCCGGAGCCTCATCTGCTCCCTGGTGGGGGCATGGGGCCCAGGAGGAGCCTCAGCTCACGCACATGGCTGTTTTTCCTCACCGTGTGCCATTTTCGTCTTTAGAAAAGCAATCAGTGAGGAGACCAGCAGATGCTGGTTTAGGAGTAGACTTCCCGCATGTCCACAGGCGAGACCCTGGCCAGGAGGCCAGGGCACGGGTCAGTGCATGAGCCCTGACTCTCGTGCCGACCTGACCCTGAGAACAGCGTGTCAGGCTGGCAGCGCCCTCGCCCTGGGGCAACCCTGGCTCCTGCCGAGGAGTCAGCTCCCCGACAGCCCCTGCCCTCATCTGTGTGGCTGGTGGAGCAGAAATGCCAAGAGAAGCGTCCGGGTGAAAACAGATCAGGATGCAGGACACACCAACTGCACCTGGGGTTGAGACCCCACGGAGAGAGGCAAGAGCGAGGATGGAGAGGCCAGGGACACGCCCAGGGCTCACCCGAGACTCGGCCGAGGCTCACCTGGGGCTCACCCGGGGCTAACCCAGGGCTTACCTGGGGTTGAGGCCCCACGGAGAGAGGCAAGAGCGAGGATAGAGAGGCCAGGGACATGCCTGGGGCTCACCCGAGACTCGGCCGGGGCTCACCTGGGGCTCCGGGGCTCACCCAGGGCTCACCCGAAACTCACCCGCGGCTCATCTGAGACTCACCCGGGGCTTGCCTGGGGCTCACCTGAGACACACCTGGGGCTCACCTGGGGCTCACTTGGGGCTCACCTGAGACACACCTGGGGCTCACCCAAGACTCACCCGAGACTCGCCCGGGGCTCACCTGGGGTTGAGGCCCCATGGAGAAAGGCAGGAGAGAGGATGAAGAGGCCAGGGTCATGCCCGGGGCTCACCAGGGGCTCAACTGGGGCTCACTGGGGCTCACCCGGGACACACTTAGACACACCTGGGACATGCCTAGAACACAGCTGGAACTCACCCGGGACACACCTGGGGCACACTCACGGGGCACCTGGGGCTCACCTCGGCACAGCCTTGCTGGTCTTGCTCTAGTGGGCAGTAGATGCTCAGTACCTACAGTAAGGAAAAAAATGATGAGGAAGTGATGGGGGTTGGTGACAATTAAAGAAGGGAGGAGTGAAGGGCCAGAAATGCAGAACACCCCAGCCAGAAGAGGCCAGGTAGCCGGCCTCCACGGCGGGAGGGGAGGGCTCTAGAGGGCAGAGAGGCTGGGCAGGGAGGCTCTGCAGGGGTGGGAGACGGCGGACTCTGCAGCACCTGGGGAGGCAGAAGAGCAGACTCATCACTGAGGGGGCGGGTTGGCAAGTGCAGCGGCGCTTGCTAGCAGGTGACCTTGGGCCGGTTGCTGCAACCCCTTCCTGCCTTTTCTTTACCCACCAGGGATCAGATGGGACAGCAGCCCCTGCACAGGCATGGGCTGGAGTCCCTTCCTCAGCGTTCCTGACTCTGTGTCCTGAGCCAGTGCCTCCCAGTGGCACCAGGCACTCGAGTCACCTGGAGAAATAAAGAGCTGCTTCAGTGGGCCTGGCACGGGACTGGGACTGAGGTCAGGACGCAGCCTGAGAGGCAGGGTCTGAGGACAGCAAAGCCCGCTGGATGAACTCTGAGCTCCCTCGGGGGAGTACAGGGTAAACAACCTTCAGTTCAGTTCAGTTCAGTTCAGTCGCTCAGTCATGTCTGACTCTTTGCGACCCCATGAATCGCAGCACGCCAGGCCTCCCTGTTCATCACCATCTCCCGGAGTTCACTCAAACTCACGTCCATCAAGTCAGGGATGCCATCCAGCCATCTCATCCTCGGTCGTCCCCTTCTCCTCCTGCCCCCAATCCCTCCCAGCATCAGAGTCTTTTCCAATGGGTCAACTCTTCTCATGAGGTGGCCAAAGTACTGGAGTTTCAGCTTTAGCATCAGTCCTTCCAAAGAAATCCCAGAGTTGATCTCCTTCAGAATGGACTGGTTGGATCTCCTTGCAGTCCAAGGGACTCTCAGGAGTCTTCTCCAACACCACAGTTCAAAAGCATCAATTCTTCGGCGCTCGGCCTTCTTCCCAGTCCAACTCTCACATCCACACATGACCACAGGAAAAACCATAGCCTTGACTAGACGACCTTAGTCGGCAAAGTAATGTCTCTGCTTTTGAATATACTATGCAGGTTGGTCATAACTTTCCTTCCAAGGAGTAAGCGTCTTCTAATTTCATGGCTGCAGTCACCATCTGCAGTGATTCCGGAGCCCAAAAAAATAAAGTCTGACACTGTTTCCCCATCTATTTCCCATGAAGTGATCGGACCGGATGACATGATCTTCGTTTTCTGAATATTGAGCTTTAAGCCAACCTTTTCAATCTCCTCCTTCACTTTCATCAAGAGGCTTTTTAGCTTCTCTTCACTTTCTGCCATAAGGGTGGTGTCATCTGCATATCTGAGGTTATTGATATTTCTCCCGGCAATCTTGATTCCAGCTTGTGCTTCTTCCAGCCCAGCATTTCTCATGATGTACTCTGCACATAAGTTAAATAAGCAGGGTGACAATATAC
>SJYX01012767.1:44621-60826 GCA_006410675.1 Oreotragus oreotragus | reverse complement strand
TAGGTCATACCTGAATGGTCTAGCGGTTTTCCCTACTTTCTTCAATTTAAGTCTGAATTTGGTAATAAGGAGTTCATGATCTGAGCCACAGTCAGCTCTTGGTCTTGTTTTTGTTGACTATATACAGCTTCTCCATCTTTGGCTGCAAAGAATATAATCAATCTGATTTCGGTGTTGACCATCTGGTGATGTCCATGTGTAGAGTCTTCTCTTGTGTTGCTGGAAGAGGGTGTTTGCTATGACCAGTGCGTTCTCTTGGCAAAACTCTATTAGCATTTGCCCTGCTTCATTCCATATTCCAAGGCCAAATTTGTCTGTTACCCCTGGTGTTTCTTGACTTCCTACTTTAGCATTCCAGTCCCCTATAATGAAAAGGACATCTTTTCTGGGTGTTAGTCCTAAAAGGTCTTGTAGGTCTTCATAAAACAGTTCAACTTCAGCTTCTTCAGCGTTACTGGTTGGGGCATAGACTTGGATAACTGTGATATTGAATGATTTGCCTTGGAAATGAACAGAGATCATTCTGTCATTTTTTAGATTGCATCCAAGTACTGCATTTCGGACTCTTTTGTTGACCATGATGGCTACTCCATTTCTTCTGAGGGATTCCTGCCCGCAGTAGTAGATATAATGGTCATCTGAGTTAAAGTCACCCATTCCAGTCCATTTTAGTTCACTGATTCCTAGAATGTCGACGTTCAGCCTTAGATGTGTTTATCACGGGGCTTACAGGCTGAAGAGCGAACCCGGCAAGAGGAGTCAAGGACACAGAGCTTCCTAAACTCATCAGGTCCTTTTCCAAAATTAAAGTTTTATTGAGAGTAACTGTAGACTCACGTGCAGTTATAAGAAGTAATGCAGAGACCCCCGTGCCCTCACCCCGCCCCCAGGGACAGCATCTCCCCACTCAGCGCAGGATCGAAGCACATATACCAACATGGACTCAGCCAGCGCTCAGGACCCCCGATAGCACACAGCCCCTTTTTACAGACAGCCACCCCTTCCCACCCTGACACTGTCCTGGACCTTGATAACCACTCAGGTGCTCTCCATTTCCATAAAGCTGTCATTTCAAGAATGTTATGTGTTGCAGTCCGTGGGGTCACAAAGAGTCAGACACAACACAGCAGCTGAAAAATAACTCCACATAAGTTCAGTTCAGTTCAGTTCAGTCGCTCAGGCGTGTCCTACTCTTTGCGACCCCATGAATTGCAGCACGCCAGGCCTCCCTGTCCATCACCAACTCCCAGAGTTCACTCAGACTCACGTCCGTCGTGGAGTTTCACATTATATAACTTCGGGGACTGGCTCTTTTCACTCAGCGTGACTCCCTGGAGGCAAGCAGGTGGCTTGCCTACCCGCACCTGAGTAGTATTCCACAGTGTGGGTGGACCGTTTAATCATTCACTTGCTGAAGGACATCTAGGTCGATTCCAGTTTGGGCTATCATGAATGAATAAAGCTGCTATAAACATACAGATATCCATACAGATATAAAATTTAATGTCTCTGGGATTAATGCCCAAGAGCGTTGTTGGGTCACATGGTAACTTGCAATATTTGCATGCTTAATTTTTTAAGAAACTGGCGAACTTTTCCCCAGATGGTGCAGGATGAGATGGTTGGGTAACATCACCAGCACAAAGGACGTAAGTCTGAGTAAGCCCTGAGAGACAGTGAAGGACAGGGAAGCCTGGTGTGCTGAAGTCCAGAGGGCCGCAGAGAGTCGGACACAACTTAGCGACGAACCACAGCTGCTATTTTCCATTCCCACCGGCAACACCTGAGTGGCCCAGCTTCTCAGCACCCTCACCAGCCTTTGGAGCTGCCGCTGTTTTCGTTTCAGCCCTCGTGATAGGTGGCTCCACTGTGGCTTTAATTTGCATTTCCTCACTGGCCAGCTATGTTGGACATTCATGCAAGTGTTTATTTCCCATCCACGAATCCTCTTTGGTGAAATCTCTCTTCACGTCTTTTGACCACATTCTAACTGGACTGCTTGCTTTTCTGCTGTTGTATTTGAAGTCCAATCTTCCAGTTTTTTTCTTATAGATTGTGATTTTGGTGCCAAGTCTAAAAACTCTGTTAACTCTAGTTCTTAAAGATTTTCTCACATTTTTTTTTTCTAAAAGTTTTATACTTTTACATGTAAATCCATGACCGTTTTGAGTTAATTCTTTTACCAGCTGTGAGCCAGGTCAGGGTTAGTGGATGTTCAGTTGCTCAAGCTCCACGTGTTCAAAAGGTCATCTTCGCTTCAGTGGACGTCTTCGGCACTGTTGTCAAAGTCTGTGGGCGCATGTGTGTGAATCTGCTTCCGAGTTTTCTGCTGTGTTTATGGGTCTCTGTCCCTCTGTCCCTCACTGTCTTGATGATGTGTTTATATCTGTCCTTGCAGCCTTGAAGTTGTGTAGACCAAGTCTTCCTACCTTATTTTTCATTTTTAAAATATTTTCTAAAGAAGTAAGTATTTCAAATAAAGAATAAAATATTTAACTTTTCTAGGTCCTTGTCTTTTCTAAATAAATTTTAGAGTAGCCCAGTCCCTAGATATAAAAAGATCTTGCTTGGATGTTGATAGAAACTGTGTGAAGACAGTATATCAGTTTGGGGAGCACGGACATCTGTGTGGAGTCTTGCAACCTGTGAGCACACTGCACGTCTGTGTTCATGTGGATTTCTGTCTCATTGTCACTCCGTGGTCTTCAGTACAAAAGGCCTGTGCATGTTCTGTTAGATGAACACCTAAGTAATTCCTTTTTATTTTGAGCCGTTGCTTTCTAGAGTTGCTTGTGTGTGTCTTTGAAATCCAGAAGTTTGATTGCCATGTGGCAGGGGTGGGGTGCCTTGTTAGCAGTTCTCTCAGCTTCTTGGATCCTCACCCTCCTTTATTCTGCCCTTGCAGGGCCCCGACGACTCGGGCACCAGTCTTTCCCATGCCTGGGCACCGAGCTCAGCATGATTTTTTCTGGCTCTAGTTTCTCTCTGTTTGTTCGAACCTGGAAACTTCTAATTTTTTTCTTCCATGTCACTGATTCTTTCCCCTCTTCCCTCCCCTCTGCTGAGGAATGCCTTCTTTGAGCTTTTTTAGTCTGGCTTCTGTATTTTTTTTAATGTAAAATTTCCATTTGGTTCTTCTATGTATCTTTGGTTTCTTTCCTTAAACTCCCTACTTCTGTTTTCCCATTTGTTCAAGCATGTTCACAGATGCTCACTGAAGCTTTCACTGTGGCAGCTTCACAACCTGTCAATGATGCCAGCCTTTGTCACCTCAGTCTTGACACCTACTGACTCTCCTGTTTTGATTCCTTCTGAGATCTTCCCGGGTCTTGCTCTGATCAGTGATCATCCGCTGGGCATCTTCGTATCATCCAGCCCTTCAGTTTCCACTGACTCCTCAGACCCCCCAGCAGCAGTGGAGGGGTGGCTCCCGCTCCTTACGGCCCCCCGGTGGGAACCTGGGGTGAGCCCCACAGGGTCTGGGGCGCACCCTTTTCGGGGGTCATCTGCTCAAGTGGTCCCACAGGCTTGCTGGGCAGGAAGCTGCCCTCTCCCAGTGCCCCCCAACCATGGACACCTGTCCCGAGAAGGTCGTTGTGATAGCACGTCTGCAACTCAGCACACATGTTCACGCTCATGGGAGTTCAGAGGCTGAGTGTGAGGGTTGAGCCCCGGGACCAAGCCCCGGGCATCTGTACTTCCAGGCCAGGGCTGCAGTCTGTGTCTGGTGGCTGCTGCCCTGCGCCTCAAGCCTCCTTGCCTGCGGTCCCAGCTCCAGGTGCGTGGACAGTGAGACCGAAGTCCGAGGCCACACTCTGCGTTTCTACTGCCCTGAAGTTCCAAAGCTGTGACTGGGAACAGTATGCAGGAAAGCGCCTAGGATCCGTCCATTAAGAAACCCAAGAAATTATGAGTCCAAGCTAAAATGCTACAATTCCATGTGAATTTTTATCATTTTGCTGACAAACTCTAAATCACCCTAAAGAAAATGGCATGATGACTGGAGGTTTTTCATAATTCTTACCTTGGAAGAAACCTTCCGATTTGACCCTGTGGGTCCCTCATAGTGAGTAGGACAGTGGACAGCTGGACAGCTAGAGCTGTGGGCGATCCCCGTCAATCCAGCCAGTTCTGACATGTCTGTGAAGGGGCCTGTGGTCCATCACCCCTGCCTGGTGTGGCCTCATCGTGGCGTCACATCCCTGGGCGATGTCCGCTCCCCGGGAGCCAAGGTCATGGCCCTGGCTACGTAGCGGCCAAGGCTTCTTGGTTCTGACCACACACTGCAGGAGTCTGGGGGGTGGTCCAGACACTTAGGCCACCCGCAGGTCAGCCTGCTCAGAAACTCGGGGCTGGGGCCAGTGTCAGAGGCCGCCAAGGCTCCCCAGGCGACTCGGATGTGGCTCCGGGCAGCGTGTCTGCTGCCCAGATATGGCTGTGGTCCTGCAGCCGCAACTGAGGGAGCCCCCGGCCCACCGGGCCCATCCAGGTCAGAACCTGCCTTTGAACAGCACACCCGGGGCCCGGCGTCATTGAGTGAAAAGACGTCTTGCTGTAGGGCGGTGGATCCCTCTGTGGCTCTCAGGGCAGCACGTGAGTCGTCATCCGAGCTGCGCTCGAGTGTCGGGACCCCTGAGCCCCCAGCCCACCTCCCGGGGCGCCGGTGAGCTTGGCTCTCCAGCAGCAGCAGTGACAGAGACAGAAGCCCCCGGCTCCCGCCCTTCCGGGACCCCTGCCATCGACCTCAGGCTCCTGCCCTTCAGCTTGAGCCTCTCGGCCACGGCTGGGCGCCGGGTCCAGGCCCGGCCTCACCAACCTGCTCTCCTGCCAGCCCCTCCCGAGCACCTGCTGGTCTCCTTGCTTGCTGGTTATCAGAGCAGATAAAGTTCCCACCAAGGGCACGCACGAGGAGGGGCTGGGGGGGTGGGGTGGGCATTGCCCCGACATGTCTGGGGAGGCGGCGGAGGGCACCTTAACCGCAGGGCCGATAACACCTGCCGGGGCCTCCCTCAGCTGGGCGCCACGGTGCCCTTGGGCTCCCAGGAGGAGACCTTAAAAGCCGGGCGTGCGGCCTCCCTGCAGCCCCGGCAGCAGCGGTCAGCGATGGCAGCGCTGCAGGAGAAGAAATCATGTGGGCAGCGGATGGAGGAGTTCCAGCGCTACTGCTGGAACCCGGACACCGGGCAGATGCTGGGCCGCACGCTGTCCCGCTGGGGTCTGTGTGCGGGGCCCGGGGGAGGGCAGGGGCCGCCCCGCGGCTGCCAGGGGCTGGTGGGCCCGGGGTCCAGACCGAGCCCCCCCAGCCTCCCGTCCCCGCCGGCCGACCCCAAAGGCCTGCCCAGGCCCTGGCATCCCTGATCCTGGGTACCAGAGAATGGAGGGCCAGAGCAGCGGGTTTAAAGCTAGCTTCCCAAAACTGCAATCTTTAAGAAGGATTTTAAGTGAAGGGGTGCGGGGTTATTGGGGTGAGCGTGTTGCAGGAGCAGGTGGGTGCCCACCCGAGAGGTGAGGCGGTGGGCACAGGCACGCTCCCGGTGCCTGAGCCCTGACCCGCCTCTGCCCGCAGTGTGGATCAGCCTCTACTACGTGGCCTTCTACGTGGTCATGACGGGCATCTTCGCCCTCTGCATCTATGTGCTTATGTGCACCATCGACCCCTACACGCCCGACTACCAGGACCAGCTCAAGTCGCCAGGTAACCTACAGCGGGCCCGGCTCTGCCGACCCCTTGGGGAAGCCGTGGAGGCACAGGCACCAGGGGACCAGGAGGTAGGGGGCGGGTGTCCAGCGCCGAGGCCGCTCTCCCAGGGGATCCTCGCCTCCTCGCCGGCAGGAGGCCAGCAGACCCAGGGCTGGGGTCTTGTCTAAGGGGGGCGGCCGCTCGCCGTGTGACAGGCCTGTGGTGCTGCCCAAACATGGGGAAGCCCCGGGGAGACACGCAGGCTGGGGACAGGCAGGCAGCCCCTCTGAAGCCTGGGGACGGCATCTGGACCAAGACCTCCGCACGCAGCCCGCTGACCCGGGCTGAGGACAGACAGCAAAACAGGGAGACGGAAAGGGTGCAGAAGGAAGCTCAGCTTTTCCAGCCCAGCGACTCGGTGCTTGTCAACCCTGCGTCCTTAGTGCCTTCCGAGGAAAATAATCCAAGGCCACCCAAGAGCAGTGCTGGGCTGTGTCTTTGTCCACAAGTCCTCATGACAGCTGGGGTCAATCTTTACAATCAACAATCTCAGAACAGGACATAGTAGGCTACACACTTGGGACCACACCCTGATAGGGTTTGTCCCGACCCGCAGGCTGGCAGGCAGGGTGAGGGGCGGGCCTCTTGCAGAGGGAGCCCCGGGGCCTGACCAGGCCTCGTGCACCTGAGCGGCCCCCTGGCTGCTGTGCAGTGTCCCGGGCCTCCCTGGGCACACCAGGGGAGGGCGGGGGCCTTCGAAGCCCTGGCCGCAGCATACTGGGCGCTGCCCCCAGGGCAGACCTGCAGCACCTCACACGGCCTAAACGTGCAGCCAGACGCCAGGCATTGCGTCCTCTCTCCAGGGGTGACCTTGAGGCCGGACACCTATGGGGACAAAGGCCTGGACATCTCCTACAATGTGTCTGACAACAGGACCTGGGCAGGGCTCACACAGGCCTTGCGGCACTTCCTGGCGGGTAAGGGGTGACCCGGGCCCCGGTCTCCACTCTCCTTTCCTGAGGAGCTGGGGGTGGGGGCGGGCTGCTGCTCGGGCAGGACCACAAGTGCGTCCCCCACAGGCTACTCGCCTGCAGCCCAGGAGAACAACATCAACTGCACGTCCGAGAGGTACTTCTTCCAGGAGCGCTTCCTGGCCCCAAACCACACCAAGCTCTCCTGCAAGTTCACGGCGGACATGCTGCAGAACTGCTCCGGCCAGCCTGACCCCACCTTCGGTTTTGCAGAGGGAAAGCCGTGCTTCATTATCAAGATGAACAGGGTGAGTGTGGGGGCAGAAGGGAGAAGGGCCCCTGCCCTCCACCCCTCCAGCCCCCAGGCTGGCTGGGGAGCCTGCAGCCCCTCACTCGGCAGTGGCTACCCGGACTCCCCACCTGCTTGACTGGTGAGCCGCAGAGCCCAGGGCCGTCCTGTGCGCAGGACAGCTGGGAAAAGCCAGGCGGCCAGCATGGGGAGGGCACCTGGGAACCCGCCAGGGCCAGGCGCTGAGGGACAGATCGAGAGGACCCAGCAAACCTCTGGAGGCCGCTCACGATGGACAGGGACCCAGGGTGCGGGATCTGGCAGGGGTGACGCTGTTCACTTTCCTTTCTGAGAGGTGGAGGAGGCCGTAGACCTGTGCTCTACGCTCAGCCCGGTCCAGCTGGGGTCTGTTCCCTGGTGGGCACGCAGAGCAGGAAGGCCGGGGTCCCCGGGAGTGAGGCGGGTGCTACCCTGGCCCTGGGCACCAGCAGAGGGACCCAGGGGTCGGGGCTTTCAGAAGCGGAGCCAGGCGGGGTGGGGAGGTGCAGGGGGCAGCCGTACACGGGCAGGAGGCGGATGCCGCGGCTTGGGCTCTGCTGACCGTCCAGCTCTGCCACCTGGCAGCCAAGACCACAGGCTTGGAGCAGGAGGGGGCACACCTGCTGAGTCCTCAGAGCAGGACTCCCAGGCACCCCCCACTGCCCCCTGCACTCACAGGCGCTCCCTTGCAGATCGTCAAGTTTCTCCCCGGCAGCAGCACGGCCCCCAGGGTGGACTGTGCCTTCCTGGTGAGTGACCCACGGGCACGGCCATCCTGTTTGGGCTGGGAACCCCTCGGGAAACCCTGATCAGGTTTCCCCTAAAAACATCTCAGAGGTCGCCTAATAAACCAGGTGCGCAGGTGGCAGGAACCTTCACACTAAGTGGTTTTTATCACAGGGATGAAGACCCAGTAGGAAAAAATAGCACTTTGTTTTGCTTCAAAAAAGCATCTGAGACAGCGTATCCCCAACACACTTCGGGATGTCTGTGGCAATTTGGAAAACCCAACTCACTTCCACCACCCTCTTTTGTCCTTTTGTTTGCTTATTTACAAAACAATGCTGATTAACACCAGCGCTGTTGATTAACAGTGTGAGTTTACATGCTGCCAAGAATTCCCGTTAATTTAGTCCAGCTTTTCTCAAAATGTGTTTTTAAATACCACATGGATAAAACTCAGTTTGTCTTCACTGAGTGCCTTCTACAGTTTGCTCTGTCGCCCCTGGGCCCCGGCTCCTTGCTGTCTGCAGGGGCGCCCCACCAGCGCGACCGCACACTCTGCTGCCGCCCCCCAGCCGCAGGGTGCATCCTGCCCCAGCTTCCCATTTCCAGCTTCCCTGACTGCATACGTGTAGGCTGACTTGGCGTTTTAACAGACACGAAAGTGCCCCTTCCTGCTCTCGGACAGGCTTGGGCTCCGCGGGCCGTGCACAGACGCTGACGGTGGACGAGGGCAGCCCCGGCAGCCGACACACTCGGCCCTGTCACCCCTTTTATCCTAAGCGGGTTTAATCTGGAAGGTGCGACTTTGGTCAGCCACCTGAGTCTTATGAACTAACAAGTTACACCAGGAATGGATTCCCGGTTGATGATACAGACTAGATCTGGTTCATGCTAACTGCTCGTGCAGTCACCTGCTCTGCACACGTGCGCACACATGAACACCCGTGCACACATGCAGACACACATGCAGAGCATGCACGGAGACACACGCATGTGCGTACGCCCGGTCCAGCCTTTCTCGCAGCAGCTTCTCACCCGCAGGACCAGCACCGGGACGCCCCGGCTCTGCAGGTGAAATACTTCCCGCCCAACGGCTCCTACAGCCTGCACTACTTCCCCTACTACGGGAAGAAGGCCCAGGTACGTGGGCCCCAGGGCCCGACAGCAGTCGCCGCTCACGAAGGGACAGCCAGAGACGTTTGCCTGTGAAAGGAAGCCAGGCTGTACTTAGCCCACCCTAACCGTGTAACCTCCAGGGGTCTCCCAAGCCCATGTTCTTACCCAAAATTGACATCAAATCTCATTTTTACCTTCCAAGGGCCTCCTTAGACAACTGCACATCCGCCTAAAATCATTTCCCCCGAAGCTCTCGCTTCCTCCTCTGTGCTGCTAAATTTTTATCAGGTATAGCTTGACGTCACATTTGTCACGGGTTCGTCCCTCTGGGCCAGGTCTCCTCATTTCTAAGCAGGAGACGTCTGTAACTCAGTGAGAGCCCCGCCTCTGTGCTGAGCACCCAGCCGCGCTCCCAGCCGCCCTCTCACGAAGACCCTAACCGGCATCTCTTCAGCCCCACTACAGCAACCCGCTGGTGGCCGCGAAGCTCCTCAACGTCCCCAAGAACAAGGAGGTGGTTGTCGTGTGCAAGATCCTGGCGGAGCATGTGACCTTCGACAACCCCCACGACCCCTACGAGGGGAAGGTGGAGTTCAAGCTGACGATCCACAAGTAGCGGGGCCCGGGCTGGCCCCCAGGCACAGGGCGACCCCAACGCCTCGTCCAGCGGAGCCCGGCACCAGGGCAGCTCGGCACCAACAGCCCCATGCCAGGCTTGCACCATCAAGATCCCATCAGACCTCTTACCTTTCAGGCAGATTTGTAGCTTCAAAAAACAGGCTCACACAGGGACCATAAGGTGGCGGCTGCGCAGCTAAGACGCGGGAGGACGCACCTCGGCCGCGTGGACCGCACCATTCTCGCTGTGACTTACTGTTCCTGTATGTGACTATGAACACCAGGAACCTGACTTAGGATTTCAGGCATTCTGGACTCTGGCTTTAAAAAATACAACTCCTAAACTGTAAAAATCAAGTTTATTAAATTTCACTCTTAACCTACACAAAAGAGTCATGTCTTTCCTAATGATGGGGAAGAGTTAACTGAAAAAGTGGAATGAACTAAAATTTAGTTAACTTAAAAAGAATTAACTAAAATTAACCAAAAAATTCTCTTTCTATAATGCTTTCAACTGCAAGTCAGGTAACTTATATACCAGCGTGGGAGGGGCATCCCACATGTCCCTCCCACTTACCCGTCAAGGGGCATCCCCAACGCCGCCGCCAGGATGCAGGGTGTGGCCACGTGGTGGAGCTTGGACCCCAGAGGTGGCCTTCCTCCCAGCACAGTCTCTCCTCCAACCTCCAGGGCGGGGGTCTCCAGCCCCAGCCCATTCAGAAGCCCACAAAACCAGAACACTCTGTCCCAACGACATATCTGCTATTATTATCTGTCCCCCAGAGCCCCCAGAGGAAGCCCCATGGAGCCAGGGGACAGGGGCCCTGGGCTGGGGACGTCCTCCCTGCTGACCCCACGGTGGCAACTCTGAGTCACCTAGGAAATGTCAGGTCAGGGACCAGGCCATCTTGGGGATGCCACGACACACGGGAGGTCAGAGGTCAGTTGTATAGTCACTCCGGAAATGACTCCAAGGTCCCGATGGGGCCCGTGGGGTCCACACACAGTAGGCAGCCTGCCCAGGTTCCCCCTACAGACCCTGGAATGCGAGGCTGCTGACCCAGTTCAGGGCGGGGATCGGTCCAGCTGCTGAGGGGATGTCCCTGCCGGGGGCGGGGAGGGGAGTACACGGTCTCAGGACTAGCTCCAGCCGGCCACAAGGTGCCCGTGGACAGGAGGGCTGGAACTGTCCGTCAAGTTGCTGCTGAATACACAGGCTGACCAGCCCCTAGGGTAGGAGAGGCCGGGCTCCGAGGTCAGAGGTCAGAGGCCTGAGGCCTGGGTTCAAGTCTGGATGCTTCTCCCGCCAGGCCTCGCACCAATATCAGCGAGGCCTTGGGTGACCACTGAGGTCTCGCAGGAGCTTGCGGACACCCCCCAGGGACCGCCGCTGTGCTCACACCAGAGTCAGGGCTTGACTCGAGCCGCCCCAGGCCGTCCTGTCTGCAGAACTCAGGGGTCACTAGCTTATGACTGTGACCACCCCAAGAGGTCACAGGCCACCACTGCGGGGACACGGGGTGGAAGGAGGCCGCTATGGAAGCCTTGAGGTGTGGCACTCCAGGATGACTGGGCTGCGGCCGAGTGCCAGCCAGGAAGAGCGCTGGGGTGAGGATGCCAGCGCCTCACCCTCGCCCACGCTCCCCACCCCCGCCACAGCCCCTCAGTTCCCGCCCCCGGGNCCCCCGGGCTCCCCACCCCCGCCACAGAGCCTCAGCGCCTGCCCCCGGGTGTGCCAGCTCCGCAGCGCCCTGGATGAGCAGGAGCGCCATGCTGGGGACGCAGCTGCAGCCGTGCTGGGCCTGTCCTCACCCACGGGCTCCACCCTTGGCCACACGCGGCCCGCCTACCCTGCACACGACCTGCACTCACCCACACGTGGCCCACCTCACCCACTCGTGACTGTCCCTCACCCACACGTGGCCCACCTCACCCACTCGTGACTGTCCCTCACCCACTCGTGACTGTCCCTCACCCACACGTGGCCCACCTCACCCACTCGTGACTTTCCCTCACCCACACGTGACTGTCTCTCACCCACACACGCCCCGCCTCCCCTGAACACAACCCGCACTCACCCATATGCAGCTGCCTCACCCACACGTGACCCGCCTCACCCACACGCTGCCCTCCTCACCCACACATGACATGCCTCACCCACACGTGACAAGCCCCCCCGCACACGACCTTCACTCACCCACACACGGCCCGCCTCACCCACACGTGGCCTGCCCTTGCCCACTTGTGACTGTCCCTCACCCACGTGTGGCCTGCCTCACCCACATGTGACCTGTCTCACTCACACACGACCCACCCACACACGACCCACCCTTGCCCACTCATGACTGTCCCTCACCTACACATGACCCACCTCACCCACACGCAGCCCACCTCCCCTGCACATGACCTGCACTCACCCACACGTGGCCCACCTCATCCCACACACGGCCTGCCTCGTCCACAAGTGGCCCATCCTCGGCCACTCGTGACTGTTCCTAACTCACGTGACCTGTCCTCGCCCACTCATGGCCTGTCCTCGCCCATCCTTGCCCACTCATGGCCCACCCCCACCCACATGTGACCCGCCTCACCCAGTCATGGCCCGTCCTCGCCCACACGTGGCCCGTCCTCGTCCACTCATGACTGTCTCTCACCCACGTGATCTGTCCTCACCCACTCGTGACCCGCCCTCGCCCTGTCGTGGCCCGCCCTCGCCCACTTGTGGCCCTGACACTGCCCCTCCCTCTGCTGCATCCCTCAGCACACAAGTCCATCACAGTCGGGATGATGGGATAAGCTGCCACACTCTGGGGGACAGGACTGCTCGAGGCCACACCTTGTACTGAACCTTTGCTCGTAACTTCAGACAACCTGAGTAAAGCATTGACCTTGCCCATCTTACCATCTTACTCTTTTTCTGAAAGTCAAAGCCTTAAACTCTGTTTCAGCTCCTGCAATCAAGGAGGAAGGTGACGAATGGCTGGCCTGGTCATCTTACTGCAGGCCCATCACCTGTGGGGGCATCACCCCCGTCCTTCCGCCCCAGCTTCCCCGCGCTTTTGACCTTTTGGGGATGTGTCTGCAAAAGTCGTTTCGTAAGGATTCAAACGTTAAAGGTAGTTAGTGGTAACATTCACATATCCTGGGTTGTGTCTCAGTTCAGTTCAGTCGCGTCCGACTCTCTGCGACCCCATAGACTGCAGCACGCCAGGCCTCCCTGTCCATCACCAACTCCCAGAGCTTACTCAGACCCATGTCCACCGAGTCGGTGATGCCATCCAACCATCTCATCCTCTGTCATTCCCTTCTCTTCCTGCCCCCAATCTTTCCTAGCATCAGGGTCTTTTCAAATGAGTCCGTTCTTTGCATCAGGTGGCCAAAGTAATGAAGCTTCAGCTTCAGCATCAGTCCTTCCAATGAATCTTCAGGACTGATCATATTTAGGTCATGTCTTCTTTACAACCACATGGATTGCAGCCCCCCAGGCTCCTCCGGCCATGGAATTCTCCAGACAAGAAGACCGGAGCGGGTTGCCATTTTATCCTCCAGGGGATCTTCCTGACCCATAGACAGAACCCGTCTCCTGCACTGAAGGCGGATTTGTTACCACTGTGCCACCTGGGAAGCCCCAAGGTGACGAGTATGGTTCTTCCAAAACTAAGACAAGGAACAGACGCTCTCCCCACCCCCCGCCACAGAGAGGAGGCACCGCTTCGGCCACGTCCTAGGGACCCCCTTCCTCACCCGCCCCCGGGGCAGTGCAGGAGAGGCTGGAGCCATGGCGGGCCCTGTATCTACCACAGGGCCTGCACCCGCTCCTCCCTGCAGAGAAGGGCCTGGTGGGGGTAGATGAGCTCCAGAGAGCATCCCGAATCACAGGGACACGTGGCTTGTTTAAAATGCCCATGCGCACTTTATTAATAAAAACTAACAGTGCCAAGTTAAAACAAGTCAAACAATTAAAGTCTCTTTATTCCACAAAATATTACAGAAAAGTTTATTTGTGTTCCAATAAAAAGACTATTATTTTAGAACAGGCAGCTAACAGTAAATGTGCAGTTAATGGTTCTTGGTGAATACATTTTAAAAGAGACTACTGCCTGTCCTGAAACTCCTTTTTCTTTTTATAAAAAAAGAACTATTAAAAATGATTGACAAATTTTGAGTTAAAAAACTGTTAAAACATTCTCTATATTTAATTTCAACTTTATAATAGATTACAGGAAGATGCTTACGAAACAAATACAACATTTGTTTCCGTACATGTCTTAAATGACAGACTTATAAGTATGTAAACAACTATATAATAAAAAGTTTCCAAACGCTGCCTGTAAGAAATCAGGCAAATTTTACCATAAGCAATAAACCCTCCAAGCTTCAGCTTCCATAGCTGCACCAGCATGGCAGTAAACTTTCACCAAACAAAACAAAGGAAAACAAAAGGGACCTTGCAATCCATTTGCTGCAACACAGAGCAAAACCAAAGTGTAAACCCGATGGAGTCACGCAGTCAATATAACTTAAGGGAAACAAAGTCATAATAAAACGTCAAGAAGCAGAGCTGGGCGCTGCTGGGCCCACGGTGCCCCCCGGGGCGCTGCGCTGGGCCCGCCGGGCGGCGTGGAGGCAGCACAACTGCTCCAGCAAACTCGGCAAACTGAGGGGGCGAAACGGACTCTGAACTTAAAAACAGCAAACGAAAACACAAAATCCGCAAGAGTGGAGGTCGTGCGTCGGTGTCAGACACAGGCGGCTCCTCAGGACCCCGGGAGCACGCGAGCGGCTTGGCAGAAGCGCCCTGAGCCCGGGGGTCGGCGAGCTCTTCTGGGAGGAGGGCGCGGAGCGCAGGTCTCTCCCCGCGCTCCTGGCCACGGGCTGTGGCTCAGTCCTCCTCCTCGTTCTCGTTGAAGTCCTCGTCGTCCTCGTCGTCCTCGCCGACACACGACACCGGCGTCTCCACCCGGGACCCGCTGTACTGCGACCCACTGGAGCTCGTGGCCAGCGCCCCGTCTGCACCGTTGGCCAGATCGCTGCAAGGACAGGGACGTCAGGGGCCGCACGCCCGGTGGCACGGGACCCACCTCTCCCAGGCTGAGCTCACCGCCATCCTGGCCCAGCACGACGGAGCGAGCGGCTCGGGCGGGCTCCTGTTTCTTACTGCGCCAGGAACAGAAGCCCCAGCACACCAACCGAGACCCCGAGACCCTCCTCCAGACTGCCCGCCACGTACTTTGGAGAGGAAAGGAGTGGGGCGTGTGAGGCACGTGCGTGCATCCACGTGTGTGCACACGGTTTTCCAACACTCAGCACGTTTTCCTTTTAGGAGAAAACCACACGCGCGTGTCTTAATACCTGTTACTGGTGTTTACTGATGCTGCCCAACAAAACCTAGGACGTGTCACGCTCTCTGACAAAGTAACCCCGTATCTGGGAAACCCCCATCTAGCGACCACATTGGAAAGAGTGGAAAACAGAGGCTGAAGCTGCGGCTGCCTGCAGCCAGGAGCCCCCTGAATCCACGACCAGAGAGGGCGGCTCAGTAAACCAGGGCCCCAGTGTCAGCTTTTCTTCCGAAATGGTACTGGCTTTCATCTTGTTAAAAACACTGACGAGAGCCCGAAAGTTCATTAATAGAGAGAATTTCTCAAAGAAGAAACTTTAGAAAATACCCAAATTCCACCTCCCAGAAGAACCAGTGTTCAGATTTTACAGACTGGGGCACACACAGTGTCAGACTCAGAATTTAAAAGCAAAACAACCTCTGTCAAAACACAGCCCGGTGCAGGCACCCCACGAGGGGCTGGGCACCGGGGCCCTCACAGGGAGCCTGCCCCTCCCCCGGGTGCACTGTGGCCGCCGAGCCTTCGAGGCAGGTGCACACGGGGTTTACTAGCCCATCCCCTTCTGTTGGACCCACATGCTGCTGAATTCATGTGTATGAGAAACGAGACATTCTTTAACGTTCAGAATTGATAAAAACATGTATGAGGCCCTACATGATACTACACAAGACCACTGTTCTGTCCATACTCACACGGAAATCACCTTATGCTTATCTTTGAAAACCAGGAGGAATGCCGAGGCCTGACCCGGCCCTGCTCCGGGGGCCTGTGAGGTCACAGCTCAAACACACTTTGACTGAAATGATAAAAGTTCCTTCAACACGTAGAGGAATGCACGCAGTAAACGGTAAAATAAGAAAAAGCAACGAATACTACGTGTACACTGTGACTTCAAGTGTGTTGAAAGAAAAGGGGAAAAAAATAGATGGAGAAACAGCCTGTCACTCAGGCTGCCAGCTACGCAGTTCAGGTGGTTTTGCCGCCACTGCAGTGAGTTACTTTAATATAAAATAAAATCCATGTACCGCTACTGATCTTTGGGAGGAAAATCTCATCAGGACAAACAGTTTCTCTGCCCAGAGCACAAGCTCCAGACGACCCTGGGGGCCTGGGGTGTCTGCTGCGCAGGGAGCCCGGCTCCAAGCAGGACGGAGGCCGCTCCCATGAGACCCGGGCCTCCCGCCGGGGAGGGTGGCCGCGCGGCTCCCGGGGGCGCAGTTACCTGGCAGACAGCCGCGTGCCGTTAGAGGTCGACACTGCCGACGCGACAAACACACCGCCGAGAGATCCCTGAGCCATCTCTGCAGAGGAAGAACGCGAGGCAAACGTCACGCAGCAGAGCCCACAGGACTCTGAGGCAGGGCCGATGGCTCCGGGCCGGGCACCGCTCAGGAAGGGACCCGGCCCCGCCCCCCCCGCCCGGC
>SJYX01012767.1:31730-43931 GCA_006410675.1 Oreotragus oreotragus | reverse complement strand
GGGCACAGGGAGGCCTCTCCTCTCACCAGAGCGCCCCCCCACCCCGCTCACCGCCAGGATGCCCAGCTTGGCCGGGTGGAGGGGGCTGCAGGACAGACTGCAGGACTCCTGCCCAGCTGAGAACCCTACAGGCACCACCACCCCGCCCCGGAACCCTGAGCCCCCTCAGCCCCCACCCCCCTTGCTTCTGCTCCCCCTGCAGGCGGGTGACCCCCCAGGCCACTTGACCTGTCACGTAAGGCTCCAGCGCCTTTGGCACCAAGCTCCTGGCCACCCTCAGGTCCTCGGGGGAGCAGCTGCCGGACTCCAGTCCGCAGGCCATGCCCATGCGCTTCAGCACCTCGATGTCGTCATGGATCTCAAACGTGTTGTCGAAATTGAACAGGTACTCAAATCTGGAGGCGATGGTCACCGTCAGAAAAGCACCATCTCCAGGACGGAGCCGACGCCTGGCTTGGGGCCCCGAGCCCCCAAACCTTCCCCGGCACACAACCCACCCATCGGAGCCAGCAACACCCCCGCGACGGGCCCCAGGTGCCGCCTGCCCTCCTGATGGGCCCTGCCGCCCTCCTTTCCAAAGGGCTGCACAGCCGGGGGAGGAAACCCGCCAGTGAACTCCCTGGGAGCCGCGCCCCAGGTCAGTCAGACACGCAGCGCGTGCAGAGCAGGCCCCTCCCACACTCGCCGGGCAGAGCCCTCCCTCACGGCCTACTTGTCGTTGGAGATGCTGCAGTCGATGACCGTCTTCTTGCTGGTGTTCACGATGATGAAAGGCAGGTGGATGACCGAGTTGGGCGGGGGCGGCCGGCTGGCCTGTTGCTCCACCTGGCGGTTCCTCTGCACCAGGTTCTTGAAGGCGATTTGCTAAAAAAGACGCACAGCTGGCACACACTGATACCTGCAGCCACTGAACAGCTACCTTCTCCCTGGGCACATGCGACGGCCCTGCCCAGCCCCAGCCAACACCGAGAAGGCTGGTCCCCCGAGAGGCCAGAGTGGCTGCCCAGGGAGCCGCCGGCCAGAGAAAACACGCCCAGAACCAAATGCCTAGAGGGCAGACCACGGGCTCGCACCAAGCAGCCTCCCCGGCAGGAGCCCCTCACCTGCAGGATGAGCTCTTGAAGCTGCGACTGCTTCTGTTTTATTCTTTCCAGTCTTCTCTGCCTCTCCACCTTCAAAGACCAGAGACCAGAGCAAAATCACGACGGTTCGCTTCTGAAGCGTACTTTAAAATCCAAGGCAACACGGTCACCAAACACACGCGCCCTGAGCCTGATGGGGGCCAGGGGTCCAGACGAGGCAGCTGCTGCCCGGCGCGCGGCCGGCTCCTCCGTCTCAGGACTGTGCCGCCTCCACCAGACTTCCCCTCCTCTGGGCGTGGATACGACATTCTTTAAAACCCCCACAGGCCAAGATTCGGAGTGTACCTGCCCCGGGCCGTCAGCCGTCAGCCTCCAGCCCACGACCAGGGCCAGCACAGATGTGCCCAGCACCCCCGGGCCCACCCAGCACCCCAGGGAGGCAGCCGGGCACCTCTAGGCTCTGGCACTCCTGGGCGGAGTTGGTGGGCAGGCCGATCCACTTGATCTCTTTCTTCTCCTTGGAGATGATGTTCATCGCCATGAGCACATTCAGCGCGTCGTACACGCGCCTCCGGATGTTCTTCTGATCGTAGGCCTGGCAGAGAGGCGGGGGGTTCCAGACGGCCCAGGACCACATGCAGAGCAGCGCGTGAGCCCTGGACCCTGGACACACCCGAGGCCACATGCTGCCCCCCTACCCAGGGCGGCCCCCACACGGCCCACAGGAGCGAGCAGATGCCACAGGGATGTGACAGCTTCCTGGCACCAGCGGGTCCAGAAACGTCCTTCCCAGGGTTCCAGGGCCGCCTCTGCACCCATGGGAGGCGGCAGGGTGGCCTCTCCAGGGTTCCGGGGCCTCCTCCACATCCACGGGAGGTGGCAGGGCGGCCTCTCCAGGGTTACAGAACCTCCTCCACACCCACGGGAGACTGCGGGGAGGCCTCTTCAGGGTTCCGGGGCCTCCTCCGCACCCACGGGAGGCGGCAGGGAGGCCTCTCCAGGGTTCCGGGGCCCCCTCCACACCCACGGGAGACAGCAGGGTGGCCTCTCCAGGGTTCCGGGGCCACCTCCGCACCCACAGGAGACAGCAGGGTGGCCTCTCCAGGGTTCCGGGGCCACCTCCGCACCCACGGGAGACGGCGGGGCGGCCTCTCCAGGGTTCCGGGGCCTCCTCCGCACCCACGGGAGGCGGCAGGGAGGCCTCTCCAGGGTTACAGAACCTCCTCCGCACCCACGGGAGACGGCGGGGCGGCCTCTCCAGGGTTCCGGGGCCTCCTCCGCACCCACGGGAGGCGGCAGGGCGGCCTCTCCAGGGTTACAGAACCTCCTCCGCACCCACGGGAGACGGCGGGGCGGCCTCTCCAGGGTTCCGGGGCCTCCTCCGCACCCACGGGAGGCGGCAGGGCGGCCTCTCCAGGGTTACAGAACCTCCTCCGCACCCACGGGAGACGGCGGGGCGGCCTCTCCAGGGTTCCGGGACCTCCTCCGCACCCACGGGAGACGGCAGGGCGGCCTCTCCAGGGTTCCGGGGCCACCTCCGCACCCACGGGAGACGGCAGGGCGGCCTCTCCAGGGTTCCGGGACCTCCTCCGCACCCACGGGAGACGGCGGGGCGGCCTCTCCAGGGTTCCGGGGCCACCTCCACACCCACGGGAGACGGCGGGGCGGCCTCTCCAGGGTTCCGGGGCCACCTCCGCACCCACGGGAGACGGCAGGGAGGCCTCTCCAGGGTTCCGGGGCCCCCTGTGCACCCATGGGAGACGGCGGGGCAGCCTCTCCTGGGTTACAGAACCTCCTCCGCACCCACGGGAGGCGGCAGGGCGGCCTCTCCAGGGTTACAGGACCTCCTCTGTACCCACGGGAGACGGCGGGGCAGCCTCTCCAGGGTTCCGGGGCCTCCGCACCCGCGGGAGACAGCGGCGGGGCGGCCTCTCCAGGGCTCCGGGGCCTCCTGTGCATCCGCGGGAGGCGGCGGGGCGGCCCGCCCAGCACACTCACCGACTCGCTGGGCAGGATGTGGTTGTCGGCCGCGCTGAACTCGGCCACCAGCTCGTCGGCCACCTCGTTGTAGGACGTGGTCCCCTTGCGCTGCACCTTCTCGCACACCTTCATGGAGAAGTGCCGCAGCCCCTTTCCGTTCTTCTCTCCTTTCCGGTTGCGCTTCCTGCGGGACGGCACGGAGCAGCCGCGGCCTCAGCTCGCAGCGCGGGTGGGCCACACCCGCGTCTGGGGGCTGGCTCGTGCCGCCAGGGGCCCCATGGGCCATGCCCAACAGAGGAGGGCTGGGAGCCTGGCTCCAGCCCCCGTCCAGGGACCCCCCTCCTTGAAAGGCCGCAGGACAAACTTCCACGTGGCCGCACCCGACACGTCTCTTCAGCTCTAGGGAAAAGCAGAGTAGGACCCGGGACACCCCAAACTGGTGTCCAGACACTAAACGGTGCTTCTTAATAAAACGTCCTCGGACACGAGGCACTACGGAAGTTTTGCTGCAAATTTCGCACTTTGGGGCAAATGCAGCCCGGCTGAGCCGAAGCCACGTGGCAGCTGGGAGGGAGACCCAACACCTGACAAGTCGCGACATCAGGGGAAGGGCCGCCCGGGTTCCCCACTGAGGGGTCTCAGGGACTGATGGTTGTTGCTTTAGAACGAGCAGCTTTTTGTCTTTAAGGACAGTCGCACAGCTGACCTTTGAGTAAAACTGTTTCACGTTACTTTGCTGTTGGAGGAAAGGATCCAGGCAACAGTGTGACCGTGGCACGGGGCTGCCCACAGCCACATTTAGCAGCAGGGGGAGAGGCTGGAAGACCCACCCGTTTCCTGGGGTTCCACAGACGGTACTTTCCAGCACAGACAATGCGCTTAGAAGCCGGGGCCCACCCCCTCAGTGGAGCCACCCCCGCCGGAACTCAGGGCGGCTGACCGCAGCCTGGCCTCCCGAGGCCACACAGGGCCACTGCCTGCTCCTCCGGCATGCCGGTGCCCATGTGCACGCAGAGGCTGGGTGGGGGGAGTTCTAGGCAAGTGCTCACCCGGCAGACCAAGGTGAGGGGTCTGAAGGCTGGTTCTGGGAGACAAAGTGAGTGTGAGGGGTGTGTGGGCTTCCTACCACGATAGTGTTTGGCGCTGCAGGTCTCTGAGGCGTACCAATTACCTACAGTCAAAAGAGACAATTCAGAACAGTCAATCTCCCACGCACGACGCTGCCGCCTGATCAGTTCCTGTTACCTACAGCCGCCACTGAGTGTCGTTAACCAGAGGCTGGAGGAGGGTCCCGAGAGCCCCCGGAGCCCCGGATGCCATCCGCCTGCTGCACACGGGCAGCTGGAGACAGCTCCGAGACCCGCACGCCCCACTTTCACCTCCTTCCCCCGCAACCCAGACAGAGATGAGACTCCGCTTCACCGGGGCAGCAACGAGCCCTGGAGACGAAAAGAACCCAGGGCCAGCGGGGCTCACTGCGGCGACCCCAGCGCCCGCCCACCCACACAGGGAGCCCTGGGCACCCTGGCCAGCGCAGGGCGGGGGTGGGGGGCAGTGCCACTGGGGCAGAGGCAGGCACCCACTGGGGGCATAGACACCCGGCCCAGAAGCCCTGGCCCGCGGCCCCACGTTCACGGGGCATGCACACACTGCCTCATCCAGCCAAGCAGGAGCTCAGCTTCCCAGGGACTCGTGCCTGAGCCTGGAAACCACTCAGAAGCGGTGCTTCCCGATGACCGGCGTGGGAGCCCCAGGCCCCCCGCGCTGGGGGTGGAGGGCGGGCACGGCTGTGCTACTAAGCTGGATGCTCCCCCTAGTCCGCTGCTTAGCAGGATAAGGGCTACCTGCCACAGCCCTGACACAGCTGACCTGGCACTTTGCAAATTATCCCTAAGCCCAGGTCACCTATGAATATCAAGGATCCACAAACCACGGAAAGGAAAACAGCTCAGCTGAATTCCAGCCTCTTAATCCACGTTCCCAGTGATCAAAGCATCACCAGCATTTCACTCTCATTCAAGAGATATGAAATCAAACAGCATGTTCTAGAAAGTGATCAAATGGCATGTGTGTCCCAGACTGCACCAGGGTGGAAGGCGAGAATCCCTAGGGCCGAGGCTTCGCGAGCGAGTGCTGAGGGGGCCCCAGGTCACGGCTCATCCCCTTGAGAGCCATCCCTCCAGCGCTCAGAACGGGCTCGGGACAGCGGCCCCGCCCGAGGCCAGGCTGCGGCCGACGCCCCGCCTGCGCCTGCTCCTCGCCCGCCCAGAGGACACCGCCCTCAGCCACAACTGCTCCGCCGCTGTCCGTTCCCAAGGTGGCCTTCCTGGACCACACAGGACACGGGGGCGGGCAGGGCACCCCGTGCCCGCGGGCAGCACCTCAGCCTCACAGAGGGCCCTGCGGGTGCTCATTCCACCCTCACACCCTGATTTCCACTGCTCTCCACCGACCGACCTCCTGTGAGAACCCCCAGCACTCTGCGCCCGGCCTCTGTGCAGCTGGAGAGGCACTGCGGCGGGGGAAGACCACGCTGTCTGACGAGCTCGGCCTGGGCTGGCTCTGGGGGGCGGGGGGGGGCGTCCCCTGAGGGGCTGAAGGTCGGGACACCGACAGGAACCTCCCTGTCACTCCTGCTCCCGCTATTTAAACTGGAAACAGCAAGAGAGCTGTCCCTAACTCCCCGAGCCACTCTCAGCCGTGACTCTGCTACAATACAACACACAGTACCTACAAAATAAAATAATGTGAATTATAACTTCCATCAGAAAGATGTTTATTGAGTGTCTGTGACGTTCCAGGAAGGCCCGGGCCTCCACGCACTAGGACTTGGAGTGTCGCAGCAGAGCTGCGGAGCCAACGTGGCCACCGCCGCGGTGAGGCTGAGCGCCGGCCGTCACACACCTTCCGGGGGTTAGGCCGCAGGCGAGGGTGGGATGTGAACGCCCCACCCCTCACGGCCACGGGTCACGTCAGGAAGAGGCCGTGGGCAGGAGCTGGCAGGGGCTCCTGGGGGGCACTGGGCAAGGCCCCGGGCGTCTGACCCCTCCCGTCAGCCACGAAGGCCGGAGAAGCCACGACCCGCACCCGAGAGCCAGCCCCGCGTCCTGGGCAGGCGACAAGCCCCGGCCGAGGCGCAGCCGGCCCACCCGAGGGCACGCTCCGCCCGGCAGGCCCCAGGAAGGCAGAGGCAGGAGCGGCCGGGAAGCCGCGGGCAGGCAGCCCCGAGCCGGGGGCGCCCGGCGCTGGCCCCGCGCCCGAGACGGTGGCCTCGGACGGCGAGCCTCCCGGCCTTACCACTTGCTGAGCGACGTTCGCGTTACACTGTGCGAAGGTCTTTGGCAGGAGCTGCTTCCCGAGAGGGTTCACCGTGGAGGGGTGGACAGCAACCAAGGACACCACACCTGCAACGCAGAGGCGCCGCCACAGCGGCCCTGAGTCCGGCTCGAGGCGTCCGCACCAGCCGACCGCCGCTCGCGCGGCCCTCCTGCCCTGGGCCACGTCAGACCCACGGGCGGTGGCAGGCACCTCGGCCGAGCCTGACTCCCAAACCTGGCGGCTGTACCCACACCGCCCTCTCCCGACCACTGGCCCTGGTGCACACCAGGCCCTCACGTGCAGGGCTCAGGGCTCTGCTGCACCCCGGCTGCCCCCAACCTGCCTGAACCCCGTGGGCTGCCTGCCCCCCGACAGAATGTTCTGGTGGGAGCACAGGACCAGGCGCTCACAGCTCTGATTCTCAGAGAACTTCAGTTAGAACTGAGTGCACCCGGACACCTTCCTGTGTGTCTGCAGACGGACGCAGACTCACAGGCTTCTCCTCCTGCAGCAGCAGCAGGTTCCTGCCTAGGAGGAGCGACCGCAAGGACACTGCCCCCCACACTGGGACACCCAGACACACAGCCAAGGGACAGACACCTTCCCGCATTCACTGCAATCACAATCATGCACACGGGGCATGGCTGTTCTCGCGCCGGGCGGGGTGAGATGTGTATAAGAGACAGCCCCAAACTGGTGTCCAGACACTAAACGGTGCTTCTTAATAAAACGTCCTCGGACACGAGGCACTACGGAAGTTTTGCTGCAAATTTCGCACTTTGGGGCAAATGCAGCCCGGCTGAGCCGAAGCCACGTGGCAGCTGGGAGGGAGACCCAACACCTGACAAGTCGCGACATCAGGGGAAGGGCCGCCCGGGTTCCCCACTGAGGGGTCTCAGGGCTGTCTCTTATACACATCTAGATGTGTATAAGAGACAGTTTCTGAAAAGGTCTGGCAAGAGTAAGATACAGAGGAGTTTAAAATGCAGCGAAGAGGTTTGATAAGGCAAGCAAATAGGGGTATTGGAAAGAATATTCCATTATACTGATACATACATATGCAAACATACATACTTTATACAAATTCAGATAAAAATGAAAAACGCTATGGTTTTCTCATGTATGTATTAGAAAGTACCCTTTTAGTTTATAAAAATCTTCCAGGACAGTTTAATAATCAAAATTAAATACCACTCTATACATTAAGTTTCAAAGCAAGAAAAAACCTAGACAACACTGATCACTTCATTATTCAATATTGCATACTGTTTTAANGGCGGGCGGGCGCCCTTACCTTTCCCAGGACTGAGGTTCTGGTCGACGAAGACCTTGAGTTCCCCGTTGGCTTCAATTAGACCGGCCTGTGGGGACAACGACCCAGTGAGACGCGTTGGCCGAGCTGCCGGCCGGGCACGCGGGCACCCACCGCGATCGGCTGCGCCACCCGTGGGAAAACGGCTGCCTCCGCCTTTAAGCTCGGCCCTTGGGACAATGCAACAGTGTTCTTGTCACTGAACCGCACGTCCTCTCATCAGTCATGTCTGAGGTCGGCGAGGGGGACTGCGGGGGGACCACTGGAGGAGCAGACTGGTGCTTTGGCCTGAGCACAGGGCTCCAGCTAGTTCAAAGCTGGACACACGGGTGCCCCTGACCCCGGGAAGGACCACGCCCCCTCAGCCGTGCCCAGCTGCCGCCCCTCGGGGAGCCCCGGCTCAATCAGCGCGCTGGACACACGGGCGCCCCTGACCCCGGGACAGACCACGCCCCCCAGCCGTGCCCAGCCACCACCCCTTGGGGAGCCCCAGCTCGATCAGTGCGCTGGACACAGGGGTGCCCCTGACCCCGGGATGGACCATGCCCCCAGCCATGTCCAGCCACCACCCCTCGGGGAGTCCCAGCTCGATCAGAGCTCTGGACACGCGGGCGCCCTGACCCTGGGATGGACCACGCCCGCCAGCACAGCAGGCCTTTGGCCCTCTAGGCCCCACCCCACCACCCACAGGCGCACCTATGCAACAGCCAGGACTGGGGCGGGGGCCACAGAGGGAGATGGGGCGGGCTCCCAGCTTCACCCCCAGAGCTCTGGGCCGATTTAGACGGTTGGTTTAGCACAAGACATTTTCACTCAAGCCCTGATCTTTCTGAAAAGCAAAGGAGACAAGAGGGAGAGAAGATCCCTGCCAGGCCCTCAAGCCTAACCCCAGGAAGCACAGGGCCAGGCGGCGTGGGGCGGCACAGACCCGGCCGGGCCTCAGCCATGCTGTGCCGGGACGGAGGGGCTGGGGGTGCGCAGACACCTGGAGGCCACCTGCTCGCAAGGCCGAAGCCAGCTGTGAGCTCAGGCATGTGCTCCAGGGTTAGTCCGAAAGGACGGTGCACTTGCCCCTCGTGCTAAAGGATGACAAAGGTCACGAGAACGTCCTTAATTTCTGGGCTGCAAATCGAGAGGAAGCCACTGCCTGATGGGAACATTCAGCTCACAAAGAGACATCCAGCCTCCAAACCAAAGACGCTACTGAAACAGAAACCAGCTTGAAACTTCGCCTGTCGGGCGGCGTGGCTTCGTGGGCCCTTAAAGCTGGCACTGAGGTCGTTCGCCCGTCAGGCAGCGCGGCTTCGTGGGCCCTTAAAGCTGGCGCTGAGGTCGTTCGCCCGTCAGGCGGCGCGGCTTCGTGGGCCCTTAAAGCTGGCGCTGAGGCCGGGGTGTTAAGATGGGTGGAGGCAGGTGTGACCGGCACGCCCGTCTGGGGAAGCCACCTGGGCACGCCTCAGACACCATGCACACCTCTGTGGGTGTCCACGCGTGGCCGGGTCAGCTGCTCCACTGAGGACCCAGAGTGGGTTTCCATTGTGCACTTGTGCCAACGTGAGAGACCCCTCGGCTCTGGCCTGGCCGCGAGGGACCAGTGGAGGGGATGTGGCGAGCTAACCGCCCCCTTCAGAACGCTCACGAGATGGGCACCTCAGGCCACCACTCAGCGGTTTCCCTTCTAAACACTCACTCGTGCTGCTTGGGTCTGTTACTGAAACCCTGGGGAAAACTGCAAACAATCTAGAAGGTTGTATCCAGGTCTTCAAATGTCCTCCACCCTACAGAAATCGAAGCTGGCATCGTGGGCCACAGTTTACATGACAAACACACATGGGCGGGCCCGCTCCCCAAGGGCTGTGCCCCATGCCAGGGGCCCAGGGCTCACACGGGCTCACACGGGCTCACCTGGGGCTCAACCGGGCTCACACACACGGGCTCACATGGGGCTCAGCCGGGCTCACCCGAGGCTTACACGGGGCTCACCTGGGCTCAGCCGGGGCTCACATGGGGCTCAGCTGGGCTCAGCCAGGCTCACAAGGGCTCACCCGGACTCACACGGGGCTCACACGCGTGTTCCAGTTTTGCAAGATGAGCTTAGGGAGAAGGTGTCATTTTTTATTATTTCCCATCTTAGCTCACTTTTCGTAACTGACCATCTATGATTCCCCAACAGACCAAATAAACACGCAGCTGTTAAAAATGAGGCAGAAGAAAAAGCGAGTGACTCCGGAGCAGCAACAGCGCAGAGGCGGGCAGCTCGGGGCGCCACCCACGGGGAACGCGCCTGCACCACAGATGACCGCGGCCACCCCAAGAGGGACACAGGCTCCCAGCAACTGCTCCCGGACGGGCCGGCAGACCACTCTGCCTTCTTACTCGCCTGCGCTTTCTGTTCGGCTCACGCCACGTTACAGCCACAAGAAACGCTCCTGGAACTGTTTAAGCAGCGCACACTCGCTCCTCATGGAAGCCTTGCTGAATGGAAAACCCGAGGTCGGAGACGGGAAGCTGCGGGGTGACACCATCAACCGACACAGGGGACTCCCTGTGGAGGCGGGCGCGCGCCGCCCGGACACTCCTGAGGGGCCAGGACTCTCCCGAGGGGCCAGGACTCCCGCACCTGTCAGCGGGCAGGGGAGGCCCAGGAAGTCAGCCTGAGGGGCCAGCACGCCCTCACCTGTCTCTGGGGCAGGGAGGCCCAGGAGGTCGGCCTGAGGGGCCAGCACGCCCTCACCTGTCTCTGGGGCAGGGAGGCCCAGGAGGTCGGCCTGAGGGGTTGGCTCTCCTGTTTCTGGGGCAGGAAGGCCCAGGAGGTTGGCCCGAGGGGCCAGCACACCCTCTCCTGTCTCTGGGGCGGGGAGGCCCAGGAGGTCGGCCCGAGGAGTTGGCTCTCCTGCCTCCTGTCGTCCCTGGTCTGCAGACAGAGGCCCCCCGAGGTCTGTCCAGCGCTGCTCCGTGGCCCCAGCCCAGGTCCCCGGCAGCACGCGCCTGGTGGACAGGACCCGGGACACGGGTGTCAGAGGCGGTGTGTTTGCGAGCCCAGCAGATGGACGGGGTTTGCTGTGTCAAACCAGAATCCCCTTTATAACTGGATCCTGGGAAAACAGGAGCCCAACAGACAATGTCCTGAGGCAAACGACAGAGGCTGAAAGAAGACCAGCTTCAAACTGGACCTTCAGAATCGCACATAGCGCATCAGCTCAAAGCCTGGACGGGCCACAGCCAGGGCGCCTCAGCAGCCCGCTCCCGCCAGGTCCTCGGTGCTAACAGACGCTGGCGGCAGGCAGCCGTCTGACGGAGGGGCCCGGGGATGTCCCACCTCTGCCTGGGCCGAGGCAGCACCACCCCCAGAGGCCTGGCCCTCACGCAGGGAGCGACCCCAGGGCTGTGCCCCCAGCCCAGCTCCACCTAACAAACAGAACGAAACCGCAGAGGAGCCAGGCCTGGCGTCTGAGCAAGAGCCGTCTGCTCATTCTATGCTGGAGAAAAGCGAGAGTCATTCAGCAGCAGAGAGAACAGCTTCAACAAGGTGACTGTGTGCTGAGAACAGCCCCAGGGTCACGCTGCGCCAGGCTGGGCCCCCGAGCCCTGGGGGCGCCCTCCGCCCAGGGACAGGGCCGGGCGGCGCCCGACGGTCAGGACGCGGGCAGCACCAGGTGCGACATGCCGGGCGCTCCAGGGCCGCACTCGCCACTAAGCCGTGACTTCCTGCTGTTCACACAGCAGGAAAAAAAGTTAACTCGAACAAGAAAACCTGTCATAAGAACAAGCACAGGGGTGCTGCCTCGGTGCTCAGCGGAGCGGGCTGGGTGTTTTCGCTCGGGCCTCGGGCAGGAAGGAAAGGGCCGCTCAGCACCTGGCCGGCTCAGCCCGGCGAGGCCTGGGGACCAAGCACGTGCCCGCCGTCCCGGCCCCTGAAAAGCGACACACAGGATGCGTGTTGGAGCTCAGGCTCGGTAGCTCAGGGTCGGCACAGTTTCTTTGGGTTTCCTGCCCTCGTCAGCATCCAGGGACGTTACTATGAACTCAGAACGCCACGGGCAACCGCAGAGCAGCTACAACCACGACTCACTGGCCAGCTCGGGGCTGAGCCAGGCTCTCCCGCCAGCACGAGGCCACCCCGGCTCCCACAGCCACAGAGAGGGAGGCACACAAGAGTCCTGGGCATCTGTGCAAAAGCAGGCCTGTGACTCCACACAGCAACCGCCCCTGCTCACTACAGACCAGTGTGCACTGGATGAGGACGAGGACGGGTCCTCCCGGGGGCACGGCGGCCCTGCACCTCCTCCCCTGAGAGCTCAGGGCTGTCCTGGGCTCCCCGAGGGCCCTCCGGCCAATTCCAGACAACCGGAGCCACAACGCAGGCTCTTTCTGACCAGTCTTCCAGAGGCCAAGGACTCCCAGTCGCTCATGGGGCCAGACTGGAGGGGGGACAGCCCAGGCAGGGGCGCGTGGGCACCACACGCTCAGTGCACACACACACACGTGCACACACATATACACAGTCAC
>SJYX01012767.1:20588-31162 GCA_006410675.1 Oreotragus oreotragus | reverse complement strand
TGTATACACACCCAACACGTGTGTACACACAGCATAGACACGTACACACATGCTTGGTACACATATTTACACACATGCTCAGCACACGTGCACACACCCGGCATGTGTACACATTGTACACACATGCCCAGCACACGTGTACACATACTGTACACATGCTCAGCAGACACGTGCACATGCACACACATTCGGCGCACACACACACGGACTGGCTCAGTGCACCTCAGACACCATCCCCCTGTACCTCACACAACTGCAGTGTTCAGTGCAAGATGTATCTGATAGTGACAGGTACCCGTCAGATGGAAATCCGTGCCTGCATTTCCACCCCAGGAGCGTCCCGCACACTGAAAAGCTCCCGATCACGATCTTCTCACCAGACCCAAGGCACAAAGTAAAACCCGCAGACACCCAGTTTCGTAAATCAAAAACCAGTGAACCACATGTTCACTCACCAGGGCAACAGGTTCCCATGGGGGAGGGAACAGGCACCCCTGGGTGCCAGGCCTCGCTGACCTGGGGGTCTCACTGCAAGATTCCTGGAACTACCCCAAGTGCGCACAAAAGACAGTCCCCAAGCTCCAAGGGGAGCCCCACAAACCAGGGCCGAGGGCCTGGGGGCAATGACGGGCTGGGGAGTGAAGGACGCGCTGAGACCCACTTTTCAAAGGGAATGTGGCAGCGAACCCTGAGGCATCGGGCTCTGTCCCCTTCGCAGGAAATGGTTAGACACGGGAATGGCAGTGTCCCGTCCGCGCGTCTCTGTACACAGAGACTCACGCCTCTCTGAGCGCTAGAAACAGCAGCCCCAGGACAGGCGGCGGCTCGGAGCTCAAGCACAGCCCCCACCTCACCCTCCAAGTCAGGGGAAGAGCACGCTTCCTCCTTGACTCGGGCCCACCCTGCCCGCCACCAGTCCTGCAGACCCCACACCCCCAGTGAGGCAAACAGAGCACGGGGCCCGCAGTTTGGAGGTGCAGGCTTCTGAGCCCGATGCCTGAACAGGGCAGGGGGCATCTCCAGCTCGCCAGGGAGACCTGCCTGCCCCGCGGGAATGCCCAACACCGGCCCTCCCCAGCCCCTCAATCTCCTCCACTGGGACCCCCAGCAACAACTCCAGCTCCCCAGGCCCCAACAGCCCCCACGGAGCCCCCAGAGCTCTGCCTCTGTGCCCTGGCATCCCAGCCTGCCCACTTCACCTCGAGGGGCTTCGACTTACATCTGAGACCACAGTTAGGCCCTGTGACCTAAGTCAACACTGGCTGCAGAGTCATCTTCCCAGACTCAAACGTCACACGCGTCTTAGACACAGACGGCAGGGGAGAGAGCCGGCTACCGACCACCAGCACAGCTGAGACCTGGCTCCAGCACACCGACAGCTCAGCTCAGCACAGGCACGGCCACCTCACCTGCGCCCCACTCTCAGGCTGGTACCACCTACTCCAGAGGCACCGCCCTGCCCCACGGTGGACGGGCCGTGTCACCCCACCCACCACCGGGCCGCCTGCGCTCCGTGAGGCTGCATCTCCAGGAGGGACCGAGGACAAGTTCGTGGGCAGCGCTTCTCCTGCAGCCGGGCGGGGCGACAGCCATCCACCCTGATACCCCCAGGTGCCTCGGAGGAGTCAGAACCCTCGGGGGTTCACGAGCAAAGCAGGCAAGCCAGGCCCCCGCCCGGCCTTCATCCTGGGGCAAACAGAGCAGAGGACAGAGTAGGACCATGGACTCTCAGAGACGTTAAGTCACCCCCACGGCACACGCAGGTTCCGACATTCACCGCAGACAGGCCACCCGGGAGGCCGAGCTCACCCCCACGAAAGGGCTCCAAGTGTGCTATTCTGACCCCACAGACACGGACATGCTGTGCCTCGGGCTCTATTTCCAACTACGTGCAACTGATGAGTAAATAAGTAAACAGCCTCTCTTCCCTGACATTCACAGGACAGCACGTTCCGAGAAACACCAACACAGAGAGCTGGGGTTTCAGGGAATTTCGCTGATGCCACCAAGGTTAGGACGGAGCACCACGGCCCATGAAGTCAGCTCTGCATGGAGGCCTAAAAGCCTGCTTTTCGCAAAATGTGAAAAAGTTTACTCATGATATTCTATGGGTTCACAGCAAATGTAAACAAAGCAGAACCATTCACGTTCTGTTTATCACATTCATTCTTTTCTGAGAAAAACAGCTGCCAACTCCAGTGCTGAGCGTTTTCATGCCTGGAAGCTGAACTAACTCCCAGGGGGCACACAAAGCAGGTGCTCAGGGAGGCTCGCCAGCCCCGCGCCTCCGCAGGCAGGGGCTCCTCCCAGAGAGCCCCGGCTGATTCACGAGTCAGCCAGCCTCCAAGAGACCCAGGAACGTGGCGGCGACCAGCCTCCAACCAGCCTCCAAGAGGCCCAGGAGCGTGGCGGCGGCCAGCCTGCAACCAGCCTCCAAGAGATCATTTTAGTTATGAGTAAATGAAATATTCAGAACAATGAAATACATAATTATATTAATCATATAAGTCAAAACATAAAGGTCAGTAATTAAATGTTACATTAACATGTAAGTAATTTCAAATCAAATTTTAGAAATGCATTTCAACAATATCTAGTAAAATTTACTCCTTTGTTTTGAAGAATGTATCAGAATATAAGGATCTTGATGGTTGGGCAAGAGATTATCCTGATAACTGATGAGCTATTTTCATAAAATAAATGAGACTACACTGAACTCTATTTGAAGAAGAAAGTATTATAAATAAGTGACCATTCTCTTTCATCTCTTCTGGCATTTTTTCCTAAAATATAATAAATCATTCACTGATTAATTTGTATCCTATGATATGGAAGGAACTAGACTAAGAAAACATATGTGCCATCTTTATAGATAATCAAACTTACAGCTATTTTACTAAAAAGGGAATAGTTTTTCATTTCTAAGTTCAATATGAAAATGAAGGATAAGTAAGAAAATGCTCAGGGTAATATAAGTAATATAAGAATAGGCTTCCCAGAACCCTTGAAGACTGCTGCTGTTTGCAATAACACAATCTGTAGTCACAAGTCTATGGAACTGTGATGAAATCTGTACCCCTAAAGAGATAACAACTTCTGTGCCAAACAGATGGGAAAAGGTCCTTTAGCTTTCCACGTCAGTGAACTTTTATCTTGCTCTCTCTTCTCTCTTCTTTTTTTCATCTTCCTCTCACATAATCTCTGATGGAAGCAGGTAACATATTAAAAATAGCTTCCTCATACCATGTCAATCTGGTGAGAAACTGAGTAGTTAGACACATGGTGATGACTGATGTTCAAGCTCATTTTGTTTTAGTGATTCTGTTTACAACATGTATTTCCTTTGGGGATTCAATGGATGAAGAGAAATGACTTTAAGTGTAGCAGCCTTAAAATTGTCATTTCACCGAAACAATCTGTTGTATGATGTACTTATATTTAGCATGGCTTCAGACATTTATTTCCAGCCAACCGGTAGTTTATTACGATCAACTTTAAGACAGTGATTGACTATCTCCAAACAACTGCTTCAGAGTAAAATATTTTTTCTTTTATCTTTGCAACGCTTTTATTTTGTATCTTAACTTTTAGTTCTCCCTTGAGAAAACTGATGTGTGGCATGGGTACAAGACAGATCACAATTCGCCAAAACTGGAGTATTGAAACTGCCTATTATATTTTCTCTACTTCTATCCTCAATGAAATAATCTTTTAAACTATTAATAAGGCATATCTCCTACTTCAAGCCCAAATCCCTAATATTAATTTTACTGACCCATAAACTAACCTTCTTCACTTTCCATTGTTCTCCAACGTCTTTGTTTTCCAAATGAACATCTTCTGATCCACAATAGAAAACATTCAATGAAGAGAGATCAGTGCAAAAGTGTTTCATTCCTACTGAAGTAAAGGAATATAAACTGCTCAATAAGAAGATTGAATAGTTTTTGAATGTGTACTATGTGATAACTAGTATGCTAAATTGTTGTTGTGGATAACATTTAATTCTCAAATATGAGATATGCACTATTTTCAGCCACATTTTAAAGACAGAAAACTGATGCAATTAGAAGTTATAAATGAGATTTTACCGGTTTTCTGAATGAATGGCTACACTATAATGGACATGGGAAAGTTTAATACACAAGTAGTCAGGACACACTTGTGAAGCTTAAATGCAAGTGTTGAGAAGGAGAAGAGATACTCTGAAAGGTTACATGCAAATGTAAATAATGCAGTTTAAGAGTCCACCAAACTTAATGCATTTGCTCCCATTCTTGGTCTTGCTTCTAAGTCAGCTGATTAAACTTGCATCCAGTCTTAGAAACACTCTAAACCATTCACATTTGTAATTCTTGGATCAGTGGTGATGTCCTCTACATCATATTCTAAATGAGAGGGCTCATATCTGCCTTGTCTATTCAGTTTTTCCCTCATCTAGAACAGCATATGTGACAGAATAGACTGTTGACAACATAATTTTTATTATGTCTTATGATGTTTTTTATTTACTCTCTGTGTGTGTTCAGTCATGTCCAACTCTTTGTGGCCTCATGGATTATAGCCTCCCAGGCTCCTCTGTCCATGGAATTTTCCAGGCAAGAATTCTAGAGTAGAGTGCCATTTCCTACTACAGGGATCTTCCAGACCCAGGGATTGAACTGCATCCCTTGAGTTTCCTGCATTGGCAGGCAGATTCTCTACCACTAGAGTCACCTGGGAAGCCCAATTCTATTTATTATGTTTTACTATAAAATTTTCAAACATACTCACAAATACAAAGAACACCCTCTGTAGCCATAATACACCTTCCATGACTATCTACACACATATACAGTACATAATATCTGTGTACTTAGTTGCTCAGTTATTTCCAACTCTTTGCAACCCTGTAGACTCTACCATGGGAATTCTCCAGGCAAGAATACTGGAGGGGGTTGCCATGCCCTTCCCCAGGGGCTCTTGCCAACCCAGGGATCAGACTCAGGTCTTTCACATTACAGGCAGATTCTTTACTGTCTGAACCACAGTTTTTCCCTCATCTAGAACAGCATATGTGACAGAATAGACTGTTGACAACATAATTTTTATTATGTCTTATGATGTTTTTTATTTACTCTCTGTGTGTGTTCAGTCATGTCCAACTCTTTGTGGCCTCATGGATTATAGCCTCCCAGGCTCCTCTGTCCATGGAATTTTCCAGGCAAGAATTCTAGAGTAGGGTGCCATTTCCTACTACAGGGATCTTCCAGACCCAGGGATTGAACTGCATCCCTTGAGTTTCCTGCATTGGCAGGCAGATTCTCTACCACTAGAGTCACCTGGGAAGCCCAATTCTATTTATTATGTTTTACTATAAAATTTTCAAACATACTCACAAATACAAAGAACACCCTCTGTAGCCATAATACACCTTCCATGACTATCTACACACATATACAGTACATAATATCTGTGTACTTAGTTGCTCAGTTATTTCCAACTCTTTGCAACCCTGTAGACTCTACCATGGGAATTCTCCAGGCAAGAATACTGGAGGGGGTTGCCATGCCCTTCCCCAGGGGCTCTTGCCAACCCAGGGATCAGACTCAGGTCTTTCACATTACAGGCAGATTCTTTACTGTCTGAACCACCAGAGAAGCATATATATATGTTTCATATTTAGTGTGATCTTGTCATGACTCAATGATTGATTTTAAAGCAAATTTGAGACATCATCTCATCTCATCCATAAGTATTTCAGAGGTTATTTCAAATGAATGAATCAAGACCCATATCACATATTACCCCTTTTATTAAATATTGTTCAAATCCTCTCAACCAAATGAGATTTTTCCTCATTTAAAAGTCTGTCAGATCTTTTTGTATCTCACTTATTTAACAGTATCTGTCTTGTTGGTGCTCATACTGTGAACATATTCTCTACCTGTGTTTGGAATTGAAGTCCCTGACATGGGGACAAATTCTTACTTACCTTTGTATCCCATTCAAAGTCAACTGCAGCATTGAAAATGGAATCTAGTTTCCTGTCTTCTACCCCTTAGTTCCAAATACATGTAAAAGGATGTCAACATGGCACTTTTTCTGTTTCCATTTCAGCTGAGAATAAGACAATTGACGGCATTCCAAACTGAAGTGCTAGGCATAAAAACAGATGGCTGAAAACTGGTTTTCAGTCTTTCACCCTGATGTTCACCTTAATTGTATTAAAGAACTGAGGTTGAAGAGACAAAAGGAGAGAACTTTTTGAAGGAACTTGCTAGACTGCTGTGTCATCCCCATATTCATTCATGCTAAGTGAGAGAGGCTGAGGGATCCTTGTAAGCTGAAGAATTAAAAGGGCTAGTAGTGATCCATGCCTAAGAAAATGGAAGGTGGCCCATGTTTGTAGTAGAAGCTACCTACCTAACAGGAGAGTAAAGAGAAGCAACTCCACTGAATACTGGCTCTACTTCCACCAAAAGCAGGAGACAGAAACACAAAGTTTCTATGGCCTTGAGTGGACCATGAGGGAGAAAAAGACTCCCACCAGGAGACCTCAGCAGAAAGAAGCCAGAATTTACCATCAGATGGAGAGGACCAGGGAGGAGACCTTGTCCTGAACACACGGAAGCCCTAGAACATCAGTCTTAATACCTGCCAAGCTAGGAATCATTAAGGAGAGAGGTAAAATAATCAACCAAAAGAATATTCCTTTCTCTTACCCCTTCTCTCTCACTGCTGCCGCCGTGTCCCTCCAGCTCCAAGCTGAGGGAGTCATAAACATGAGCTGGAGGACAAGAAATCAAGGTGGGCATGTGGACCTGGAGTGGTTCACCTCCATGTAGGTACCTCCAAGACTGAAGCAAAATCTCAGAGGAATGGGGAGAAATGGCCCCTTTAAGTGAAGCTCCAATGATCAAGTTGACCTAGAACCTTCTTTTGCTGAATTTAGACTTTCTATGGGCTGAATTTAATTCCTGAATTTAGCACCTGCTAATGGAACTAATGACAATTACAAATCCTTCAGACACTGATGACCAAAAAAATTCTGAGAATCATTCTAGTGACGGGGAAAAGCAGTCTTCAGAGAGGATTTAGTGAAAGTTTCTGTTTTCACCTTTGTGTTCCAGCTCCCTAAACGTAACGATTGTGTACTTCATAGGGACAACTGACTATTAAGTCAATAAACCAGTGAAGAAAGATTCAAAAGAAATTTCTTGGTTTGAAAAATGAGACACCATGCAATTATTGCTACCGTAATGGAGCATTTCTTAGAAAACACCAAAATGTGTATATTGACTTGAGAAGAATGGGTATTTTCCTAGGCTTTAACCCTAGTTTGAAATGTCAGAACTTGGAGCAAAGTTGACAAAATGAGCATCTTCTTGCTACCTTTTCCTATGTTATTTTCTATAGAACTAAACTGTGGAATAACTCTTTCAGGCACTACCATTTAAATAAAAATCATCTGCCAAGCAAGTGTACTGTAGTAAGACATAAGAAGATTGGACACAGTCAAGAACTCTGCACATTTTACTCTCATTTAGAACCTAATACATCAATCATACTGATTCTTTGTCCATTAGCTCTAAACTGCACATTCTACAATGAAAGGAATTTGACAGTCTCTTATATCTGGGCTTTCTGGGTGGCTCAGAGGGAAAAAACAAATCTGCCTGCCAATGGAGGAGAAATAGAAGACACAGGCCTGATCCTTGGGTTAGGAAGATCCTCTGGAGAAGGAAATGGCAACCCACTTCAATATTCTTGTCTGGGAAATTCCATGGACAGAAGAGCCTGGTGGGCTACAGTCCATGGGATTGCAAAGAATCAGACAGACTGAGCATGCACACATGCACATATGCAGTCTATAATATATCTAAAACCACACTTTCTATTCCTGCCACAAAAGAGCAAAAATGTTTCAGTTCTTCCTATACTGAAGAGCTAAGACTCCTTCAAGGGAACTGATTGTTATGTGACACTGAGCAGGTGGAGGAGGGCATGGGCATTGCGGGTGAGTCAGTTACTATTTTATACAAAAAGGGAGAGTCAGTTTCATTTGGTACCTCTCAAAGACTGAGGAATACAAACGTGGCAACTCCTGATTCACTGCAGGCAGAACCAGGGGCTTGCTTTTGAGGTTCTTGCTTCCCTGGTGGCTCAGCCGGTAAAGCGTCTGCCTGCAATGCAGGAGACCCGGGTTCAATCCCTGGGTTGGGAAGATCCCCTGGAGAAGGAAATGGCAACCCACTCCAGTATTCTTGCCTGGAAAATTCCACGGACTGAGGAGCCTGGTAGGCTACAGTCCATGGGGTCACAAAGAGTCAGACACGACTGAGTGACTTCACTTCACTTCACTATACTGAAGAAAGCAGACTCAGAATTTTGACCTTGGGTGCATCTTGACACTTTCATCCACCACTAGACCAGGTGCCTCATCTGTGATAAAGACAATCATACCTAATAAGTTTCTAAGACAGGAGCTTTCCTGAGTTCTTTAGACTGTGGTTTCATTAACATGTCTATGGGAGTGCACAGAATGACACAGGCATGATACTAACGTTAAGTTAGAAAAAAAATCAGTATCCAGAGTCAGCCATGAAGGTGAGGGTGAAGTCGCTCAGTCATGTCTGACTCTTTGCGACCCTGTGGACGGTAGCCTACCAGGCTCCTCCGTCCATGGGATTCTCCAGGCAAGAATACTGGAATGGGTTGCCATTTCCTTCTCCAGGGGATCTTCCCGACCCAGGGATCGAACCCACGTCTCCCGCATTCGAGGCAGATGCTTTAACCTCTGAGCCACCAGGGAAGCCCTAGAGTCAGCCATAGGTAGGAATAGGTAGGAATTTTTATGATTCATTTCCTTTCTTCTCATTTTTCAGACACTCAATTTCATTTTGGAAGCAAGTATGACTCACCCAAATGTTATCACCAAGCCACACCCCCAAATCAGCAAATCTCTTCTCATATTAAAGCATTTACCAAAGTTTTTTCCTCAGAGTTCTGTTAGCTTTAAAAATTATTGGTGTGTTCAATGATACTAGTCTTAGCCTCTCAGATAATATAGAAGCTGTGTTATAAAATAAATTTCAGTAGATAAGAAGATATATGACATACAAATACAAAAAAGTATTACAGGAATTACGGTGAATTTAAAGGTTACAATAAAACACAAATGAGGGGGTTCACTTCACTAGGACTTAAAAAAAGTGGGAAATTGTTTGGAATTAGCAGATACAAACTATTATATATAGACTGGATAAACAACAAGGTCCTACCGTAGAGCAGAAGGAGCCAAATGTAATGTTCTATGACTAAACTATAATGGAAAAGAAAATGAAAAGAATATATATATAAGTAAATCACTGTATAGCAGAAATTAACACAACATTGCAAATCAACTATACTTGAATAATTTTTTAAGTGAGAGTTTGGCAAAACTGTATATAGAGTTGTATGGAAAAAGTAATTTAAAATTATTCCATATTAATGGAATAGTAGAACTATCAAGGTTCATGGCAAATTGTTGTGATGGAGTAGGAGTGGGGACTCCTCATAATCACTAATTTTAAGTGACCTCCAATTCCAAACCAAGTAAGATAAGCCAAAGGTATGATAACAATGATGATTATTACAAAGGTATGCTTCAATATTATCGACCTGATTGAATAGGCAGAAATTGCAAGGGGTAAAAAATAGAAAACAGGCTGGTGTTAAGTCATAAAGAACATATTGCCTTTGCATAAGCAACACAGGAGAAACAGCCAGGTTACATTAGTACAATCCTGAGACCTGAGTGGGTTTAAAATGTAGTCTGTGACATTTGGAAGCTAAGCTGGGTTGTTTTTTTTTTTTTTTTTAAAGAACATATAACTAAATGTAGGAAAGTCAGGAAGAAACAGAAAATTTGAAGATGAAGTAGTTTTCCAGATAAACAATGGGTAAAAAGTGGGGGAAAGTGAGATTAAAAAAAGTTATGGGCAGGAAAAATGTCATTTGATGGAAAGAAAACATAATAGATAAGTATAATAATCTCATATTTTTTAAGGTTTTATATTCTTTTCTGATTTTTTAAATTCAATTATAATATGTTGACATGGGGCACCTTAGCATAAGAGTTCAAAAAGAAAACACTGTGTTAAGAAAGTAGCATTATAGACTCCTAGAGGAGAACATAGGCAAAACACTCTCCGACATAAATCACAGCAGGATCCTCAATGATCCGCCTCCCAGAATACTGGAAATAAAAGCAAATATAAACAAATGGGATCTAATTAAAATTAAAAGCTTCTGCACAACAAAGGAAACTATAAGCAAGGTGAAAAGACAACCCTCTGAATGGGAGAAAATAATAGCAAATGAAGCAACTGACAAACAACTAATCTCAAAAATATACAAGCAACTTATACAGCTCAATTCCAGAAAAATAAACGACCCAATCAAAAAATGGGCCAAAGAACTAAATAGACATTTCTCCAAAGAAGACATACGGATGGCTAACAAACACATGAAAAGATGCTCAACGTCACTCATTATCAGAGAAATGCAAATCAAGACCACAATGAGATACCACTTCACACCAGTCAGAA
>SJYX01012767.1:0-10272 GCA_006410675.1 Oreotragus oreotragus | reverse complement strand
ATTTACTTCTCTAACAACAGAGACACAAAATACATCTTTTAAAAAAAGTATTCAAATTTATTCTCTTAAATAAAAGTTTTCACTGGGAATGAACTTTATATAAATATAGGTCCCAGAAATTGTGAATAGTACATACACACACACAAACACACGTCACTTTATTTAGCTTCCCTAAAAGCCCTCACTAGCTACTGGTATTTAAACCAGTAGTTACCAGTAGTTAGTGATACTAACTACTTTCTTTTCCATATAGAAATGTCAGAGGCTTACAACAAGCTGACTGATTGCTTATTGACTAAAAGTTTAGTAGGCTTGTGTGATTCTCCCATCTGGGTCTTCTCTTTGGTGTCTAAGAACATAAAGCGATACATCTTTACTAAATATGAGAGAACTCAGGTATGTGACACACTTCAGTAGCATGAAAATAAAAGTGATTGGAGCGAGTAATGTATAATACATTTGCTAAGTTATCTTCCCCTCTCATACTGCTTCCCTTTTCAGCATAAATTGCGGAAAGAGGAAATTCAACAAAACAGAAGTTTTTCAATTTAGAAATCTAAGACTTTGGAGTTTTAAAGCCAAAGCTTTGAGGTCTCAAAACCTTGAGTTCTAACATTTCAAAATACCAAGTCTTAAAGACTCTAGTTTCAAACATTTTTACATACATAACTGTTCTGGGGGAAAAAAGAAAACTCACTAGTCTGATCCAGATGAAATATTCCCTGGACCAAAAAGCAGGGACAGTAGATGGAAATTTTGGAAGGGCAGTAAACTTCGGAAATCTGTAAGATGAGTGATTAAAACACTGCAATTATGAAACCGCATTCCCCATTGATACTTTTGAAAGAATTTCTTTGAAAGTGAAATTAAACAGCAGGGGTGGTTATAAATTATAGCTGGAATAATCAAATTTTAAAAAATTAAATCTAATTTTGAAAGCACTAAGCCTCAAGTTTCAACTTGTAATTTTCTCTCACTGGTATTTGAAGAACTAGTGATATAAAACTGCTGGAGTTGTAAAAAACCACCACTCTGTTGGAAGGATAAATACAACTTTCAAATATGTAAGATTTGCAATCATAGAGAAAATCAGATGTTCCCATGGCAAGTGTCTGGTGAATATTTAATCAAACTTTTGAGACCCTGGTTCAATTTCTGGGTCGGGAAGATCTGCAGTGATTTTGGAGCCCAAGAAAATAAAGTCTGCCACTGTTTCCATTGTTTCCCCATCTATTTGCCATGAAGTGATAGGACCAGATGCCATGATCTTTGTTTTTTGAATGTTGAGTTTTAAGCCAGCTTTTTCACTCTCCTCTTTCACTTTTATCAAGAAGCTCTTTAGTTTCTCTTCACTTTCTGCCTACCCACTCCAGTATTCTTGGACTTCCCTTGTGGCTCAGCTGGTAAAGAATCCACCTGTAATGCAGGAGACCTGGGTTCAATCCTTAGGTTGGGAAGATCCCCTGGAGAAGAGAAAGGCTACCCACTCCAGTATTCTGACCTGGAGAATTCCATGGACTGTATAATCATGGTGTCGCAAAGAGTCGGATACGGCTGAGCGACTTTCACTTTCACTTTTCTTTAGCAAAGCTTGACCAGACAAGTAATAACAAAACTGTCGCAGGAAGCACACATTTCTAACTCACGCTCAGTCAAAAGAAAAAAAAGGTGCTCTATCCTCTCACTCACACAGTTAAATGATGATCTATATTTCGTCAATTTCCTCTATTAGAAAATAAGCCTCTCCTTGATGGCTATGTTCCACTGATTATAATGCATGAACAAACATCAATTCTCATGCTGCAGCTACTAAAATATAATTGATGAAACTGACTGGTTCTTTCTTAGAGAGCCGGGTTTAATGAATGAGAAGATGTGTGACTCCATTCCTGATTTCTATTCAACATGAATGACCACCTGTTTGGAATCAAAGAATCTTCTGGAAATGAGGAGGCCTGGCACAAATGGCTGCAGATGTTGTTGCTATTCAGTCACTCAGTCATGTCTCTTTGTGACCCCATGGACTGAAGCACGCCAGGCTTCCCTGTCCTTCATTATCTCCTGGAGTTTGCTCAAANCCTGTTTGGAATCAAAGAATCTTCTGGAAATGAGGAGGCCTGGCACAAATGGCTGCAGATGTTGTTGCTATTCAGTCACTCAGTCATGTCTCTTTGTGACCCCATGGACTGAAGCACGCCAGGCTTCCCTGTCCTTCATTATCTCCTGGAGTTTGCTCAAACTCATGTCCATTGAGTCAGTGATGCCATCCTACAATCTCAACCTCTGTTGTCCCCTTCTCCTCTTGTCCTCAATCTTTCCCAGTATCAGGGTCTTTTCCCATGAGCTGGTAGATGAGGAGACTTTCAAATTGATCATGAATAGATATTTTTATAGCCCCTAGAACTCCAACTTCAATCTTGGTAAATGGTGTCCTTCTTTCATTTCTTCTTTCACACCCAATATATCATAATAGGGAAACTTTACACCTTTATTTTCCAGCCTCCTTTCCAATGCTTCTGCCATTGCCTTAGCTTAAGTCTTAATCTTTTCACTGGAATCACTATACCTGGAGGACACACCTCCCATTTGTCCTGTAACAATCATCTCCCATCCTCCATGAGATTCATCTATAGAAATTCCAATCTGGTAGTCCACAGACTATGCCATTCATTTGCGTAAGTCATCTATGCCTCTCTATTCTCTACAGCATGAAATCTAGTCTTCCTAGAAAGGTATATAACACTCTCTTAATTTTAGCAGCCCAATCCACAGTTTAGGGTTTCACAAAAGTGCGATGCTAGTTATTCTCCAAACATACCTCTATGCCTTTGCCCTCATTCTCTCTGAAAGGATAATCTCTTAGAAGACTTCCACTCATTCCATAAACCATCACCTATCAATTATTTGTCACGAAATACTAAACGCTATGGCATATCACAGCTAAATAAAATAGCTCTGCCTTCTAAGAATATGGGGGCTTCCCTGGTGGCTCAGAGGTTAAAGCGTCTGCCTGGAATGCAGGAGACCCAGGTTCGATCCCCGAGTCGGGAAGATTCCCTAGAGAAGGAAATGGTCAACCCACTCCAGTACGCTTGCTTGGAGAATCCCATGGGGGAGGAGCCTGGTGGGCTATAGTCCATAGGGTCGCAAAGAGTCGGACACAACTGAGCGACTTCACTCACTCACTCACTCTAACAGTATATATCCTGATAAAAATCCACAATAATAATACAGTGTTAGTAAATACAGTCACGTTTGAGGACAGAGAAGGAATCAGGAAATATAAAGATAACATTTCCATGTTTCATGCAAAAAAAGAAGAAGCAAACAACAAGGATCAGGATGAGCAGGGGTAAAAAGGAAAGAGATCACTGTGTGTTCAGAGAGTCATATGCAGTTAGTTTAGCTAGTGAGGAGTGTGTTCATGGGAATTATGGTTAAAGGGAGAAGGAGGCAAGATTATAATTAGCCATCTTGATCATCATAAGATGTTTCAGTTTCATTAATAAGGTAGTGAGAGCCATTAAAAGTTTCCCAGCCAGCAAGTGAAAGCCATCATTGTCACTGCAGTAATGTGAAAACAGATAGAAATGCAGTGAGGTCACTTAGGGGCCTATGTTGTGCTATTGTTGTTCAGTTGCTAAGTCGTGTCTGACTATTTGAGAGCTCACAGACTATAGCATGCCAGGCTCTTCTATCCTCTGCTATCTCTGGGAATTTGCTCAAATTCAAATCTATCCATATCATCCTCTGCCACCCCCTTCTTCTTTTGCCTTCAGTCGTTCCCAGCATCAAGGCCAATAACCAAGGGGACTATAACCAAGTTGAAAGGGAGAAGTATGAGGATAGGAAAAACAAAAAACAAAAATAAAANTCTCTGGGAATTTGCTCAAATTCAAATCTATCCATATCATCCTCTGCCACCCCCTTCTTCTTTTGCCTTCAGTCGTTCCCAGCATCAAGGCCAATAACCAAGGGGACTATAACCAAGTTGAAAGGGAGAAGTATGAGGATAGGAAAAACAAAAAACAAAAATAAAAGACACTTGCCAGTCAACATCAGAAAAACATTTGGAACCTAGAATTCACAGGTAAAGTAAAGACATTAAGATAACTTTTAATTGTCTTCCATCAGGTGACTAATGAAAAGACTGTATTCTTTCCTGAGGTAAGAAATAAAGGAAACGTATGGAGGGATAAATTGGGAGATTTGGATTGACATATACACACCACTATAAATAAAATAGATAAAAAGATCCTATTCTATAGCACAGGGAACTCTATTCAATACTCTGTAATGTCCTAGATGAGAAAAGAATCTAAAAAAGAGTGGATGCATATATATGTNTGGGGGATGGGGGGAAGGATAAAAGTGGCTACTAGGTTTTCATAGATCACTATACATAAAATACCTTTTTACTATGTCTTCTCCATTCCAGCATGGTAGTCCATCAGCAGCATCTAATTCATTAGCACAAAGCTGATCAGCCAGGCCCCCATAGAATGTTCTGTACAGTCGAAGGCTGTTAATAAATTCTCTGAATGGAAAAACAAAGAAATAAGTTAAACCCCAAAGTTCATAAGAAATGTCAGTATAAATGGCATGATGTTATGCATAATGTTTAGAAGGCAGCTCATACAATTCTCTCCTTTTTTTTTAATTTACTTCTCTAACAACAGAGACACAAAATACATCTTTTAAAAAAAGTATTCAAATTTATTCTCTTAAATAAAAGTTTTCACTGGGAATGAACTTTATATAAATATAGGTCCCAGAAATTGTGAATAGTACATACACACACACAAACACACGTCACTTTATTTAGCTTCCCTAAAAGCCCTCACTAGCTACTGGTATTTAAACCAGTAGTTACCAGTAGTTAGTGATACTAACTACTTTCTTTTCCATATAGAAATGTCAGAGGCTTACAACAAGCTGACTGATTGCTTATTGACTAAAAGTTTAGTAGGCTTGTGTGATTCTCCCATCTGGGTCTTCTCTTTGGTGTCTAAGAACATAAAGCGATACATCTTTACTAAATATGAGAGAACTCAGGTATGTGACACACTTCAGTAGCATGAAAATAAAAGTGATTGGAGCGAGTAATGTATAATACATTTGCTAAGTTATCTTCCCCTCTCATACTGCTTCCCTTTTCAGCATAAATTGCGGAAAGAGGAAATTCAACAAAACAGAAGTTTTTCAATTTAGAAATCTAAGACTTTGGAGTTTTAAAGCCAAAGCTTTGAGGTCTCAAAACCTTGAGTTCTAACATTTCAAAATACCAAGTCTTAAAGACTCTAGTTTCAAACATTTTTACATACATAACTGTTCTGGGGGAAAAAAGAAAACTCACTAGTCTGATCCAGATGAAATATTCCCTGGACCAAAAAGCAGGGACAGTAGATGGAAATTTTGGAAGGGCAGTAAACTTCGGAAATCTGTAAGATGAGTGATTAAAACACTGCAATTATGAAACCGCATTCCCCATTGATACTTTTGAAAGAATTTCTTTGAAAGTGAAATTAAACAGCAGGGGTGGTTATAAATTATAGCTGGAATAATCAAATTTTAAAAAATTAAATCTAATTTTGAAAGCACTAAGCCTCAAGTTTCAACTTGTAATTTTCTCTCACTGGTATTTGAAGAACTAGTGATATAAAACTGCTGGAGTTGTAAAAAACCACCACTCTGTTGGAAGGATAAATACAACTTTCAAATATGTAAGATTTGCAATCATAGAGAAAATCAGATGTTCCCATGGCAAGTGTCTGGTGAATATTTAATCAAACTTTTGAGACCCTGGTTCAATTTCTGGGTCGGGAAGATCTGCAGTGATTTTGGAGCCCAAGAAAATAAAGTCTGCCACTGTTTCCATTGTTTCCCCATCTATTTGCCATGAAGTGATAGGACCAGATGCCATGATCTTTGTTTTTTGAATGTTGAGTTTTAAGCCAGCTTTTTCACTCTCCTCTTTCACTTTTATCAAGAAGCTCTTTAGTTTCTCTTCACTTTCTGCCTACCCACTCCAGTATTCTTGGACTTCCCTTGTGGCTCAGCTGGTAAAGAATCCACCTGTAATGCAGGAGACCTGGGTTCAATCCTTAGGTTGGGAAGATCCCCTGGAGAAGAGAAAGGCTACCCACTCCAGTATTCTGACCTGGAGAATTCCATGGACTGTATAATCATGGTGTCGCAAAGAGTCGGATACGGCTGAGCGACTTTCACTTTCACTTTTCTTTAGCAAAGCTTGACCAGACAAGTAATAACAAAACTGTCGCAGGAAGCACACATTTCTAACTCACGCTCAGTCAAAAGAAAAAAAAGGTGCTCTATCCTCTCACTCACACAGTTAAATGATGATCTATATTTCGTCAATTTCCTCTATTAGAAAATAAGCCTCTCCTTGATGGCTATGTTCCACTGATTATAATGCATGAACAAACATCAATTCTCATGCTGCAGCTACTAAAATATAATTGATGAAACTGACTGGTTCTTTCTTAGAGAGCCGGGTTTAATGAATGAGAAGATGTGTGACTCCATTCCTGATTTCTATTCAACATGAATGACCACCTGTTTGGAATCAAAGAATCTTCTGGAAATGAGGAGGCCTGGCACAAATGGCTGCAGATGTTGTTGCTATTCAGTCACTCAGTCATGTCTCTTTGTGACCCCATGGACTGAAGCACGCCAGGCTTCCCTGTCCTTCATTATCTCCTGGAGTTTGCTCAAACTCATGTCCATTGAGTCAGTGATGCCATCCTACAATCTCAACCTCTGTTGTCCCCTTCTCCTCTTGTCCTCAATCTTTCCCAGTATCAGGGTCTTTTCCCATGAGCTGGTAGATGAGGAGACTTTCAAATTGATCATGAATAGATATTTTTATAGCCCCTAGAACTCCAACTTCAATCTTGGTAAATGGTGTCCTTCTTTCATTTCTTCTTTCACACCCAATATATCATAATAGGGAAACTTTACACCTTTATTTTCCAGCCTCCTTTCCAATGCTTCTGCCATTGCCTTAGCTTAAGTCTTAATCTTTTCACTGGAATCACTATACCTGGAGGACACACCTCCCATTTGTCCTGTAACAATCATCTCCCATCCTCCATGAGATTCATCTATAGAAATTCCAATCTGGTAGTCCACAGACTATGCCATTCATTTGCGTAAGTCATCTATGCCTCTCTATTCTCTACAGCATGAAATCTAGTCTTCCTAGAAAGGTATATAACACTCTCTTAATTTTAGCAGCCCAATCCACAGTTTAGGGTTTCACAAAAGTGCGATGCTAGTTATTCTCCAAACATACCTCTATGCCTTTGCCCTCATTCTCTCTGAAAGGATAATCTCTTAGAAGACTTCCACTCATTCCATAAACCATCACCTATCAATTATTTGTCACGAAATACTAAACGCTATGGCATATCACAGCTAAATAAAATAGCTCTGCCTTCTAAGAATATGGGGGCTTCCCTGGTGGCTCAGAGGTTAAAGCGTCTGCCTGGAATGCAGGAGACCCAGGTTCGATCCCCGAGTCGGGAAGATCCCCTGGAGAAGGAAATGGTCAACCCACTCCAGTACGCTTGCTTGGAGAATCCCATGGGGGAGGAGCCTGGTGGGCTATAGTCCATAGGGTCGCAAAGAGTCGGACACAACTGAGCGACTTCACTCACTCACTCACTCTAAGAATATATATCCTGATAAAAATCCACAATAATAATACAGTGTTAGTAAATATAGTCAGTCACGTTTGAGGACAGAGAAGGAATCAGGAAATATAAAGATAACATTTCCATGTTTCATGCAAAAAAAGAAGAAGCAAACAACAAGGATCAGGATGAGCAGGGGTAAAAAGGAAAGAGATCACTGTGTGTTCAGAGAGTCATATGCAGTTAGTTTAGCTAGTGAGGAGTGTGTTCATGGGAATTATGGTTAAAGGGAGAAGGAGGCAAGATTATAATTAGCCATCTTGATCATCATAAGATGTTTCAGTTTCATTAATAAGGTAGTGAGAGCCATTAAAAGTTTCCCAGCCAGCAAGTGAAAGCCATCATTGTCACTGCAGTAATGTGAAAACAGATAGAAATGCAGTGAGGTCACTTAGGGGCCTATGTTGTGCTATTGTTGTTCAGTTGCTAAGTCGTGTCTGACTATTTGAGAGCTCACAGACTATAGCATGCCAGGCTCTTCTATCCTCTGCTATCTCTGGGAATTTGCTCAAATTCAAATCTATCCATATCATCCTCTGCCACCCCCTTCTTCTTTTGCCTTCAGTCGTTCCCAGCATCAAGGCCAATAACCAAGGGGACTATAACCAAGTTGAAAGGGAGAAGTATGAGGATAGGAAAAACAAAAAACAAAAATAAAAAACACTTGCCAGTCAACATCAGAAAAACATTTGAAACCTAGAATTCACAGGTAAAGTAAAGACGTTAAGATAACTTTTAATTGTCTTCCATCAGGTGACTACTGAAAAGACTGTATTCTTTCCTGAGGTAAGAAATAAAGGAAACATATGGAGGGATAAATTGGGAGATTTGGATTGACATATACACACCACTATAAATAAAATAGATAATAAGATCCTACTCTATAGCACAGGGAACTCTATTCAATACTCTGTAATGTCCTAGATGAGAAAAGAATCTAAAAAAGAGTGGATGCATATACATGTTTAACTGATTCACTTCTCTGTACAGCAGAAACACAACATTGTAAATCAACCATTTTTTTAAAAAGTTTAAATTTAAAAAAAAAGAAATAAACAAAAGGAAACATCACCTTCTCAGTGTCCCCTACTATATTAATAGTTGCCCTTTTTTTGCTTAAGATTTTCATCTTTCCATGGCACATATTACTTTATATTTGAGCATATAACATACTTATTTACAATGTTTTATTATTTCTTATCTGTCTTCCATACTCCAATAAAAAAAATTGAAGTAGGCAGGGATTTTTGGTTTGCTTTGTTCACCAATGTAGCAATGGTAAAGGCTATAGTACACTCAGTAAGTAGTTACCAAATCAATGAATGGGTGAAAACTAATTAATAATTCATTCCATTCAGTTCAAGATTTTTTAAATCTCCAGAGAAAGTAATCAAGTAGAAGCCTACTTTACAAACTTAACATTTATAACATCATCTGGGCTTCTGGCCAAAATGTAGATTTGGATTCAACAGTTTGGGAGGAGGCAAGTTCCAAGATTCTACATTTCAAAAAGGCATTGGATGATGCCCATGTTATAAGAACCATGAATACCATGGAAGTTTTCTGTTGGATATACGGGCCAAAATTGGTGGACTAGACGTGTGATGCCAGAGTCACCATGTACAGAGGTGGTAACTGAAGTCATGAACATGAATAATATTTTTCAGGCAAATAATACATAGTCAGAAGAAGCCAAAGGGACTCAAAGTAGGAGCAAAAGGGAAAAAAAAAAAAAAAACTTCAATGCTAAGAGTTATGAAAGCTAAAGAATGAGAAAATTTTAATTTGGAGAGATTCTCTTCAGTATAAAATGACATTATGAAAAACAGATTAAAATACTAAAAATGTCTTCTGTATATGGTGACCATAATTGTTTTAACCCGAATTGTGTCCATCCCTAAAATTCATATCTTGAAGCCCTAAACCCCAATGTGACTGTATATGGAGACAGGGCATTTAAATCAGTAATTAAACTTACAAAAGATACATAAGATGAGTGGGTCTTAATCCACCAACCAGTGTTCTAATGAGAAAGAGACACTACAGGTACATGAATTCAGAGGAAAGGCCATGGGAGGACACAGCAAGAAGGTGGCAATTTGCAAACTAAGAGAAGTCTCAGAAGAAACCACACCTGCCAACACCTTGATCTTAGGCTTCTAGCCTCCAGACCTGTCAGAAAATCCATTTCTGTCATTTAATACAGCCAGCTTGTGTTCTTTTGTTATAGTTGTCTTAACAAACTAATAGAATAATTAAAGCATTTGATAAAGAATAACAGACTTCAGGTTTTCTGTATGATGAGCATGAAAAAAACAGATGAGAAACTGGAATTGAGGAGTCCCAAAAAAAGGAAAATCTATTTTTCTTTGTATTCATGCTTATTTGAATAAGAAAATGGTTTTAGAATATTTATGTGTGAAAGTTCAGTTCAGTCGCTCAGTCGTGGCTGACTCTTTGCATCCCCATGAATCGCAGCACGCCAGGCTTCCCTGTCCATCACCAGCTCCCGGAGTTCACTCAGACTCACGTCCATCGAGTCTGTGATGCCATACAG
>SJYX01012764.1:91187-133775 GCA_006410675.1 Oreotragus oreotragus | reverse complement strand
GGAGGTGGGAGGGGGGTTCATGTTTGGGAGTTTGTGTAAATAAATAAATAAATAAATAAATAAATAAAAAGAAGAGACAGGTATGTCGGGGAACTTCTTGAGTTGCAGTAAGGTGTAAAGGACACTTTCGAGGGTCAAGAGGGATTTTGTGATTTCCCTCGAGATGCCGTAGTGGAAAAGGGCCTCATCTTGCTGGGAGGGGAGAATCTCCTGGTTTTTCTTGAGTTGTGGCAAAAAACTTGGGGTTGCTCTCAAGTTATGATGGGGACCTCAGGGACCCGCTCATGTGGCCTCAGGAAAGGCCAGTCTCCATGGGAGTTGCGAGGGGCCTTTCAGGATTCCTCTCCAGTTGGTGCTGTGTCCTAAGACCTCGTCTGGAGCTGAGGCCGGAACCTCAGTTTTTCTCTCCAGTGCTGACATGGATCTTGGGGTTCCTCTGGAGTCTCCACAGGGGAATCAGGCCTCATCATGAGTGGAGAAATGCATGTTTGCTTTTCTCCCGAGTTGTTGCAGTAGTGTCAGGCTTCCCGTCAAGTTGACAGATGGATCTGTGGCTTTCCCTTGAGGTGCCACAGGACTGTCCCACGTGCCACCGTGGTGTGAGTCGATACTCGGGGTGACAGTCGAGGCAGTGCAGGGAAATCAGGTTCATCTGGAGTGGCCTGAGACATTTGGGTGTTTTTTGGAATGGTGGAACGACCCCTGGATTTCCTCTCGACTTTCATGTTGAGAGTGGCTCCTCTTGAGATGTGACGGAACGCTGGGAATCCTTTTGCGATGAAGCAGAGAAAGGAACCCTCATCTCGAGATGAGGAGGGGACAACGGGGCTCCTCTTGAGTTGTGGTGGGACCCTTGGTGTTCCTCTCGAGTGGAGACGGGTATGTCGGGGAACTTCTTCAGTTGCAAGGGTATGAAGGACCTTTTCTAGGTTCAAGAGAGAAGGGTTGATTTCCCTCGAGACATTGCAGTAGAAAAGGGCCTCATTGTGCCTGGATGCACGAATCTCCTGGTTTTGTTTGAGTTGCTGCAGGAAACTTGGGGTTCCTCTAGAGTTATGACGGGGACATCAGGGATCTGCTCGTGTGGCCTCAGGAAAGGCCAGTGTCCATGCGAGTTGCGAAGGGCCTCTCGGGATTTCTCTCCAGTCAGTGCCGGGTCTTAAGTCCTCATCTGGAGCTGAAGCAGGAACCTGAGGTTTCCTCTCCTGGGCTGACATGGATCTTGGGGTTCCTCTGGAGTTTCTACAGGGGAGCCAGGACTCGTCTCGAATCGAGATATGCACGTCCACTTTCCTCTAGCTGTAGCAGTAGTGTCAGGCTTCCTGCTGAATTGACAAAGGAATCTGTGGCTTTCCCTTGAGGTGCCACAGGGCTGTCACACATGCCACCATTGTGGGGGTCGATTTTTGGGGTGACAGTCGAGGCAGTGCAGGGAAATAAGTTTCCTCTGGGGTGGACTAAGATTTTGGCAGTCTTTTGGAATGGTGGCACTACGCCTGTAGTTTCTCTCGACTTCCCTGTTGAGAGCACCTCCTCTTGAGTTGTGACAGAAACGCCGGGAATCCTTTCCTGACAAAACAGGGAAAGGACCCCTGATCTCAAGATGAGCAGGGAAAAACGGGGCTCCTCTTGAGTTGTGGCAGGACACTCGGTGTTCATCTCGTGTGGAAACGCGTATGTCAGTGAACTTCTTGAGTTCAGCAAGGGTGTGAAGTACCCTTTCGAGGTTCAAGAGGGAAACTGTGATTTCCCTCAAGACGCCACAGTGGAAAAGGGCCTCATCTCGCCTGGAGGGAAGAATCTCCAGGCTTTTCTCGAGATTTGCAGGAAACTTGGAGTTCCTCTCGAGATATGATGGGGACCTCAGGGACCCACTCGTGTGGACTCAGGAAAGGACAGTCTCCATGCGATTTGAGAGGGGCGTCTCGGGATTCCTGTCCAGTCAGTGCCGGGTCCTAAGTCTTCTGGAGCTGAGACCGGAACCTGAGGTTTCCTCTCCAGTGCTGACATGGATCTTGGGGTTCCTCAGGAGTTTCCACAGGGGAATCAGGCCTTATCTCGAGTGGAGACATGCACGTCCGCTTTCCTCCCAAGATGTAGCAGTAGTGTCAGGCTTCCCAACAAGTTGATACAGGGATCTGTGGCATTACCTCGAGGTGCCACAGGCCCGTCACATGTGCCACCATGGTGTGAGTCGATACTCAGGGTGACATTCAAGGCAGTGCAGGGAAATCATGTTCATCTGGAGAGGACTAGGATATGTGGGGGTCTTTTGGAATGGTGGCATGACCCCTGGAGTTCCTCTCGACTTTCCTGTTGAGATCGCCTGCTCATCAGATGCGCCGGGAATGCCGGGAAACCTTTCCCGACAAAGCAGGGAAAGGAACCCTCATCTCGAGATGAGGAGGGGAAAACGGGGATCCTCTTGAGTAGTGGCGGGACCCTCGGTGTTCCTTTCAAGTGGAGACGGTTATGTTGGGGAACTTCCTGAGTTGCAGCAAGGGTGTGAAGGACCCATTAGAGGTTTAAGAGGGAAGGTGTGATTTCCCTCGAGACACCGCAGCGGAAAAAGACCTCATCATGCCTGGAGGGGAGAATCTCCTGGTTTTTCTCGAGTTGTGGCAGGAAACTTGGGGTTCCTCACGAGTTACGTCAGAGATCTCAGGGACCCGCTCAGTGGCCTCTGGAAAGGCCAGTCTCCATGCGAGCTGTGAGGGGACTCTCGGGATTCCTCTCCAGTCTGTGCCATGTCCTAAGTCCTCGTCTGGAACTGAGGATGGAACCTGAGGTTTCCTCTCGAGTGCTGCCTCTGTAGTTCCCACAGGGGAGTCAGGCCTCGTCTCGAGTGGAGACATGCACATCCGCTTTACTCCCGAGCTGTAGCAATAGTGTCAGGCTTCCCGTTGAGTTGACCAGGGATCTGTGGCCTTCCCTAGAGGTGCCACAGGGCTGTCACATGTGCCACCATGGTGTGAGTCGATGATCAGGGTGACAGTCGTGGCAGTGCAGAAATCAGGTTCATCTGGAGTGGACTTAGATATTTGGGAGTCTTTTGGAATGGTGGCAGGACTTTCCTATTGAAAAACCCTCCTCTCAGATGCGACGGGAACGCCAGGAATCCTTTTCCAAAGAAGAAAGGAAAGGAACCCTCATCTCGAGATGAGGAGGGGAAAATGGGGTTCCTCTTGAGTTGTGGCTGGCCCCTTGGTGTTCCTCTCGAGTGGAGACGGGTACCTCGGGTGAACTTCTTGAGTTGCATCAAGGTGAGAAGGACCCTTCCAAGGGTCAAGAAGGAAGGTGAGATTTCTCTCGAGACGCTGCAGTGGAAAAGGGCCTCATGTCACATGGAGGGGAGAATCTCCTGGTTTTTCTCGAGTTGTGGCAGGAAACTTGGAGTTGCTCTCACGTTATGACGGGGACCTCAGGGACCCGCTCGTGTGGCCTTAGGAAAGGCCAGTCTCCATGCGAGTTGCGAGAGGCCTCTCAGGATTCTTCTCTAGTCTGTGCCAGGTACTAAGTCCTCGTCTTGAGGTGAGGCTGGAACCTGAGGTTTTTTCTCCAGTGCTGACATGGATCTTGGGGTTCTTCATGAGTTTACACAGGGGAATCAAGCCTCGTCTCGAGTGGAGAAATGCACATCTGCTTTGCTCCCGAGCTGTTGCAGTAGTGTCAGGATTCCCGTCGAGTTGACAGAGGCATCTCTGGCTTTCCTTCTAGGTGGCACAGGGCTGTCACATGTGCCACCATGGTGTGTGTCGATACTCGAGGTAACAGTCGAGGCAGTACAGGGACATCAGGTTCATCTGGAGTGGCTTGAGACATTTGGGAGTCTTTTGGAATGGTGGCATGCCCCCTGAAGTTCCTCTGGTCTTTCATGTTGAGAGCGCCTCCTCTTGAGATGTGACGGAACACTGGGAATCTTTTTGCGACGCAGCAACGAAAGGAAATCTCATATCGAGATGAGGATGGAAAAACGAGGCTCCTCTTGAGTTGTGGCGGGATCCTCGGTGTTCCCCTCTTGTGGAGATTGGTATGTTGGGGAATTTCGTGAGTTACACCAAGGGTGTGAAGGACCCTTTCGAGGTTCAAGAGGGAAGGTCTGATTTCCCTCAAGACGCCACAGTGGAAAAAGGCCTCATTGTGCCTGGAGGGGAGAATCTCCTCATTTTGGTCGGGTTGGACCAGGTAACTTGGGGTTCCTCTAGAGTTACGATGGGGACATCAGGGATCCACTCGTGTGGCCTCAGCAAAGGCCAGTGTCCATGCGAGTTGCGAGGGGCCTCTCGGGTTTCCTCTCCAGTTGATGCCGGGTCCTAAGTCCTCATCTGGAGCTGGGCCAGAATCTGAGGTTTCCTCGCCCATGCTGACATTTATCTTGGGGTTCCTCTGATGTTCCCACAGAGGAGTCAGGCCTCATCTNGCAAAGGCCAGTGTCCATGCGAGTTGCGAGGGGCCTCTCGGGTTTCCTCTCCAGTTGATGCCGGGTCCTAAGTCCTCATCTGGAGCTGGGCCAGAATCTGAGGTTTCCTCGCCCATGCTGACATTTATCTTGGGGTTCCTCTGATGTTCCCACAGAGGAGTCAGGCCTCATCTCGAGTGGAGACATGCACGTCCGCTTTTCTCCCGAGCTGTAGCAGTAATGTCAATCTTCCATTCGATGTGATAATGAGACCTGTGTCTTTTCCTCTAGGTGTCATACGGCTGTCACATGTGCCCCCGTGGTGTGAGTCAATACTCGGGGTGACAGTCGAGGCAGTGCAGGGAACTCAGGTTCATCTGGAGTGGACTGAATATTTGGAGGTCTTTTGGAATGGTGGCACGACCCCTGGAGTTCCTCTTGACTTTCCTGTTGAGAGTGCCTCCACTTGAGATGCGACGGGAATGCCAGGAATCCATCCTGACGAAGCAGGGAAAGGAAGCCTCATCTCGAGATGAGGAGGGGACAACGGGGCTCCTCTTGAGTTGTGGCGGGATCCTCGGTGTTCCTCTCGAGTGGAGACTGGTATGTCGGGAAACTTCTTGAGTTGCAGCATGGGTGTAAAGGACCCTTTCGAGGTTCAAGAGGGAAGTTCTGATTTCCTTAGAAACACTGCAGTGGAAAAGGGCCTCATCTCGCCTGGAGCAGAGATCCTCATGTTTTTATTCTAGTTGTGGCACGAAACTTGGGGTTCCAGTTGAGTTATGACTGGGACCTCAGGGACACGCTCCTGTGGCCTCAGGAAAGTCCAGTCTCCATGCGAGTTGTGAGGGGCCTCTTGGGATTCCTCTCCAGTCAGAGCCGGAACCTAAGTCCTCATGTAGAGCAGAGGCTGGAACCTGAGGTTTCCTCTCCAGTGTTGACATGGATCTTGGGGTTCCTCTGGAGTCCCCAAAGGGGAGTCAGGCCTCGTCTCGAGTGGAGACATGCATGTCCGCTCTTCTCCCCAGCTATAGCAGCAGTGTCAGGCTTCCCCTCGAATTGACACAGGGATCTTTGGCTTTCTCTCGAGGTGCCACAGTGCTGTCACACGTGCCACTGTGGTGTGAGTCGATACTCGGGGTGACAGTCGAGTCAGTGCAGGGAAAACAGGTTGATCTCAAGTGGTCTGAGCCATTTGGGGGTCTTTTGGAATGGTGGCACGACCATTGCGATGTGACAGGAATGCCGGGAATCCTTTCCCAACAAAGCAGGGAAAGGAAGCCTCATCTCGAGCTGAGGGGTCCCCATCGTAACTCGAGAGGAACTTGCTGCAACTCGGGAAAGGGTTCAAACTTTCTCGAAAGGGTCCTTCACACCCTTAGTGCAACTCAAGAAGTTCCCCTACATACCTTGCTCCATGCGAGAAGAACACCGAGGGTCCCACCAAAACTCAAGAGGAGACCCGTTTTTCCCTCCTCATCTCTAGTTGAGTGATCCTTTCCCTGTTTCATCGGGAAAGGATTCCCCGTGTTCCCGTCACATCTCAAGAGGAGACACTCTCAACACGAAAGTCGAGAGGAACTCCAGGGATAGTGTCACCATTCCAAAAGACCCTCAAAAATCTCAGTCCACTCCAGATGAACCTGATTTCCCTGCAGTGCCTCGACTGTCACCCTGAGATTGACTCACACCATGGTGGCATGTGTGACAGCCCTGTGGCAGCTCAAGGGAAAGCCACAGCTCCCAATGTCAACTCGATGGGAAGCCTGACACTACTGCTACAGCTAGAGGAAAGCGGACGTGCATATCTCGACTCGAGACGAGTCCTGACTCCCCTGTGGAAACTCCGGAGGAACCCCAAGATACATGTCAGGACGGGAGAGGAAACTTCACGTTCCGGCCTCAGCTCAAGATGAGGACTTAGGACCCGGCTCCGACTGGAGAGGAATCCCGAGAGGACTCTCACAACTAGTATGGCGACTGGCATTTCCTGAGGCCACACGAGCAGGTCCCTGAGGTCCTCATTGTAACTCAAGAGGAACCCCAAGTTTCCCGACCCAAATCGAGAAAAACCAGGAGGTTCTTCCGTCCAGTCACGATGAGGCCCTTTTCTGCTGCAGTGTCTTGAGGGAAATCACATCTTCCCTCTTGAACCTTGAGAGTCTTTCACACCCTTGCTGCAGCTCAAGTAGTTCCCAGACATATCCGTCTCCACTCGAGAGGAACACCGAGGGTCCGGCCATTACTCAAGAAGAGCTCTGTTTTTCCTTCTTCATCTCGAGATGAGAGTTCCTTTCCTTGCTTCATCGGGAAAGGATTCCTGGCATTCTGTCGCATCTCAAGAGGAGGCACTCTCAACAGAAAAGTCGAAAGGAACTCCAGGGGTAGTGCCACCTTTCAAAAAGACACCCAAATGTCTCATTCTACTCCAGATGAACCTGATTTTCCTGCACTTCCTCGACTGTCACACCGAGTGTCGACTCACACCACGGTGGCACGTGTGCCAGCCCTGTGGCATCTCGAGGGAAAGCCAAAGATCCCTGTGTCAACTCGATGGGAAGCCTGACACTGCTGCTGGAGGAAAGCGGACGTGCATGTCTCCACTTGAGACGAGGCCTGACTCCCCTGTGGAAACTCCAGAGGAACCCCAAGATCCATGTCAGCACTGAAATGGAAATCTTAGGTCCCAGCCTCAGTTCCAGACGAGGACTTAGGACTCCACACCGACTGGAGAGGCATCCCAAGAGGCCCCTCGCAACTCGCATGGAGACTGGCCTTTTCTGAGGTCACACGCGGGGGTCCCCGAGGTCCCCATCGTAACTCGAGAGGAACCTGCTGCAACTCGAGAAAAACCAGGAGATTCTCCCCTCCAGGACCAGAAGAGGCCCTTTTCCACTGCGGCGTCTCGAGAAAAATCACACCTTCCCTCTTGAACCTCGAAAGAATTCTTAACACCCTTGCTGCAACTCAAGAAGTTCCCTGACATACCTGTCTCCACTGGAGAGGAACATCGAGGGTCCCGCCACAACTCAAGAGGAGCCCCATTTTCCCCTCCTCATCTGAAGATGAGGGTTCCTTTCGCTGCTTCATTGTGAAAGTATTCCCGACGTTCCTGTCGCATCCCAGTATGAGGCGCTCTCAACAGGAAAGTCAGTAGGAACTCCAGGGGACGTGCCACCATTCCAAAATACCCCCAAATATCTCAGTCAACTACAGATGAACCTGATTTCCCTGCACTGCCTCGACTGTCACCCTGAGTATTGACTCACACCATGGTGGCACATGTGACAGCCCTGTGACACCTCGAGGAAAAGCCACAGGTCTCAGTATCATCTCGAATGGAAGCCTGACACTACTGCTACAGCTTGGGAGGAAAGCAGACGTGCATGTCTCCACTCGAGTCGAGGCCTGACTCCTCTGTGGAAACTCCAGAGGTACCCCAAGATAAATGTCAGCACGGTAAAGGAAACCTCAGGTTTCACCCTCAGCTCCAGACGAGGACTTAGTACCCGTCACCAACTGGAGAGGAATCCCGAGAGGCCCCTCACAACTCACGTGGACACTGACCTTTTCTGAGGCCACATGAGCTGATCCCTGATGTCGCAGTCAAAACTCTAGAGGAACCCCAAGTTTCCTGGCACAACTCGATCAAAACCAGGAGATTTGCCCCTCCAGGTGCAGTGAGGCTCTTTTCTGATGCAGTGTCTCTAAGGAAATCAGAACTTCCCTCTTGAACCTCGAAAGCGTCCTTCAAACCCTTGCTTCAACTCAAGAAGTTCCCCGACATACCAGTCTCCACTCGAGAGGAACACCGAGGATCCCGCCACAACTCAAGAGGAGCCCCGTTGTCCCCTCCTCATCTCGAGATGAGGCTTCCTTTCCCTGTTTTGTCAGGATGGATCCTGGCATTCCCGTCGCATCTCAAGTGGAGGCACTCTCAACAGGAAAGTCAAGAGGAACTCCAGGGGTCGTGCCACCATTCCAAAAGACCTCCAAATATTCAGTCCACTCCAGATGAACCTGAGTTCCCTGCACTGCCTCGACTGTCACCCCGAGTACTGACTCACACCACGGGGGTACATGTGACAGCCCTATGACACCTTGAGGGAAAGACACAGGTCTCATTATCATACCGAATGGAAGATTGACATTACTGCTACAGCTCGGGAGAAAAGCGGACGTGCATGTCTCCACTCGAGATGAGGCCTGACTCCTCTGTGGGAACTTCAGAGGAACCCCAAGATAAATGTCAGCACGGGAGAGGAAACCTCAGATTCCAGTCTCAGCTCCAGATGAGGACTTAGGACCCGGCATTGACTGGAGAGGAATCCCGAGAGGCCCCTCGCAACTCGCATGGACACTGGCCTTTACTGAGGCCACACGAGTGGATCCCTGATGTCCCCATCGTAACTCTAGAGGAACCCCAAGTTACCTGGTCCAACCCGACCAAAATGAGGAGATTCTCCCCTCAAGGCACAGTGAGGCCTTTTTCTCCTGTGGCGTCTTGAGGGAAATCAGACCTTCCCTCTTGAACCTCGAAAGGGTCCTTCACACCCTTGGTGTAACTCACGAAATTCCCCAACATACCAGTCTCCACAAGAGAGGAACACCGAGGATCCCTCCACAGCTCAAGAGGAGCCCTGTTTTTCCATCCTCATCTCGATATGAGATTTCCTTTCATTGCTGCGTTCCAAAAAGATTCCCAGTGTTCCGTCACATCTGAGGAGGAGGCGCTCTCAACATGAAAGACCAGAGGAACTTCAGGGGGCATGCCACCATTCCAAAAGACTCCCAAATGTCTCAAGCCACTCCAGATGAACCTGATGTCCCTGTACTGCCTCGACTGTCACCCCGAGTATCGACACACACCATGGTGGCACATGTGACAGCCCTGTGCCACCTAGAAGGAAAGCCAGAGATACCTCTGTCAACTCGACGGGAATCCTGACACTACTGCAACAGCTCGGGAGCAAAGCAGATGTGCATTTCTCCACTCGAGACGAGGCTTGATTCCCCTGTGTAAACTCATGAAGAACCCCAAGATCCATGTCAGCACTGGAGAAAAAACCTCAGGTTCCAGCCTCACCTCAAGACGAGGACTTAGTACCTGGCACAGACTAGAGAAGAATCCTGAGAGGCCTCTCGCAACTCGCATGGAGACTGGCCTTTCCTAAGGCCACACGAGCGGGTCCCTGAGGTCCCCGTCATAACGTGAGAGCAACTCCAAGTTTCCTGCCACAACTCGAGAAAAACCAGGAGATTCTCCCCTCCATGTGACATGAGGCCCTTTTCCACTGCAGCGTCTCGAGAGAAATCTCACCTTCCTTCTTGACCCTTGGAAGGGTCCTTCTCACCTTGATGCAACTCAAGAAGTTCACCCGAGGTACCCGTCTCCACTCGAGAGGAACACCAAGGGGCCAGCCACAACTCAAGAGGAACCCCATTTTCCCCTCCTCATCTCGAGATGAGGTTTCCTTTCCTTTCTTCTTCGGAAAAGGATTCCTCCATTCCAGTCGCATCTGAGAGGAGGGGCTTTCAATAGGAAATTCGAGAGGAACTCCAGGGGTCCTGCCACCATTCCAAAAGACTCCCAAATATCTAAGTCCACTCCAGATGAACCTGATTTCTGCACTGCCACGACTGTCACCCCGATCATCGACTCACACCATGGTGGCACATGTGACAGCCCTGTGGCACCTCTAGGGAAGGCCACAGATCCCTGGTCAACTCGACGGGAAGCCTGACACTATTGCTACATCTCGGGAGTAAAGCGGATGTGCATGTCTCCACTCGAGACGAGGCCTGACTCCCCTGTGGGAACTACAGAGGCAGCACTCGAGAGGAAACCTCAGGTTCCATCATCAGTTCCAGACGAGGACTTAGGACATGGCACAGACTGGAGAGGAATCCCGAGAGTCCCCTCACAGCTCGCATGGAGACTGGCCTTTCCTGAGGCCACTGAGCGGGTCCCTGAGATCTCTGATATAACTCGTGAGGAACGTCAAGTTTCCTGCCACAACTCGAGAAAAACCAGGAGATTCTCCCCTCAGGCACAATGAGGTATTTTTCCGCTGCAGCTTCTCAAGGGAAATCACACCTTCCTTCTTAAACCTCTAATGGGTCCTTCACACCCTTGCTGCAACTCAAGAAGTTCCCCGACATAACCATCTCCACTCGAAAGGAACACCGAGGGTCCCACCGCAACTCAAGAGGAACCCCGTTTTCCCCTGCTCAGCTTGAGATGAAGTTTCCTTTCCCTGCTTAATCAGGAAAGGATTCTGGCATTCCCGTCCCATCTCAAGCGGAGGTGATCTGAAAAGGAAAGTCGAGAAAAACTCCAGGGTTCGTGCTACAATTCCAAAGGCCCCCCTAATGTCTCAGTCCACTCAGAATGAACCTGATTTCCCGGTACTACCTCGACTGTCACCCCAAGTATCGACTTACACCACAGTGGCACATGTGACAGCCCTGTGGCACCTCGCGGGAAAGCCAAAGATCCCTGTGTAAACTCAACGGGAAGCCTGACTCTGCTGCTACAGCTCGGGAGGAAATTGGACTTGCATGTCTCCAATCGAGACGAGGCCTGACTGCCCTGTGGAGACTCCTGAGGAATCCCAAGCTCCATGTCAACACTGGAGGGGAAACCTCAGGTTCCGGCCTCAGCTCCAGACGAGGACTTAGGTCCTGGCTCTGACTGGAGAGGAATCCCGAGAGGCCCCTCTCAACTCGGATGGAGACAGGCCTTTCCTGAGGCCACATGAGCGGTTTCCTGAGGTCCTCATCATAACTCGAGGGGAACCACAAGTTTCCTGCTGGAAGTTGAGAAAAACCTGGAGATTCTCCCCTCCAGGCCAGATCTGGCCCTTTTCTGCTGTGGCTTCTTGAGGGAAATCACTCCTTCCCTCTTGAACCTTGAAAGGGTCCTTCAGACCCTTGCTGCAACTCAAGAAGTTCCCAGACGTACCTGTCTCCACTCTAGAGGAATACCGAGGGTCCCGCCACAACTCAAGGGGAGCCCCATTTCTCCCTCGTCAGCTCGAGAAGAGAGTTTCTTTCCCTGCTTCATCAGGAAACATTCCCGGTGTTCCCACCCCATCTGAAGAGGAGGCACTCTCAACAGGAAAGTCGAGAGGAAATTCAGGGGTCTTGCCACCATTCCAAAAGACCCCCAAATGTCTCAGTGCACTCCACATGATCCTGATTTCCCTGCACTGCCTCGACTGTCACCCCGAGTATCGACTCACACCATGGTTGCACTTGTTACAGCCATGTGGCACCTCGAGGGAAAGCCATAGATCCCTGTGTCAATTCGACGGGAAGACTGACACTGCTGCTACAACTCGGGAGGAAAGCGGATGTGCATGTCTCTACTCGAGACGAAGCACGACTGCCCTGTGGAGACTCCTGAGGAATCCCAAGATCCATGTCAACACCGGAGAGGAAACCTCAGGTTCCGGCCTAAACTCGAGACGAGAACTTAGGACTTGGCACCAACTGGAGAGGAATCCTGAAAGGCCCCTCACAACTCGCATGGAGACTGGCCTTTCCTGAGGCCATACGATCAGTTTCCTGAGGTCCCCGTCATAACTCTAGAGGAACCCCAAGTTTCCTGCCTGAAGTCGAGAAAAACCTGGAGATTCTCCCCTCCAGGCTAGATCCAGCCCTTTTCCACTGCAGCGTCTCGAGGGAAATCACCCCTTCCCTCTTGAACCTGGAAAGGGTCCTTCACACCCTTGCTGCAACTCAAGAAGTTCCCCAACATACCCGTCTCCAATCGAGAGGAACACCGAGGGTCCTGCCACAACTCAAAAGGAACTCCGTTTTCCCCTCCTCAGCTCGAGATGAGAGTTCCTTTCCCTGCTTCATCGGGAAAGGATTCCCGATGTTCTCTTTGCATCTCAAGAGGAGGCACTCTCTACAGGAAAGTCGAGAGGAACTCCAGGGGTCGTGCCACCATTCCCAAAGACCCCCAAATGTCTCAGTCCACTTCAGATTAACCTGATTTCCCTGCACTGCCTTGACTGTCACCCCGAGTATCGACTCACACCACGGTGGCCTGTGTGACAGCCCTGTGGCACTTAGAGGGAAAGCCACAGATCAATGTGTCAACTCAATGGGAAGCCTGACACTGCTGCTACACTTTGGGAGGAAAGCGCACGTGCATGTTGAAACTCTCACGAGGCCTGACTCCCCTGTCGATACTCCAGAGGAACACTAAGATCCATGTAAGCAATGCAAAGGAAACTCAGGTTCCGGCCTCAGCTCCAGACGAGGACTTAGGACCTGTAAACAACTGGAGAGGAATTTTGTGATGCCCATCGCAACTTGTATGGGTGCTGGCCTTTCCTGAGACCACACGAGCAGGTCCCTGAGTTCCCCATCGTAAGTCGAGAGTAACCCCAAGTTTCCTGCAGCAAGTCGAGAAAAACCTGGAGAATCTCCCCTCCAGGCGAGATGAGGCCCTTTTCTACTGCGGCGTCTCAAGGGAAATCACACCTTCCCTCTTGAAACTCAAAAGGGTACTTCACACCATTGCTGCAACTCAAGAAGTTCACTGACATACCCATAGCTGCTCAGTAGGATCAACGAGGATCCCACCACAACTCAAGAGGAGACCGTTGTCCCCTCTTAAGCTCGAGATGAAGGTTCCTTTCACTGCTTCGTCTGGAAAGGATTCCCGGCGTTCCCATTGCATCACAAGAGGAGGTGCTCTTCACAGGAAAGTCGAGAGGAACACCAGGGGTCGTGCCACCATTCCAAAAGACCCCCAAATGACTCAGTCCATATCAGATGAACCTGATTTCCCTGCATTGCCTCGAATGTCACCCCGAGTATCGACTCACACCATGGTGGCACGTGTGACAGTCCTGTGGCACCTCGAGGGAAAGACAAAGATCCCTGTGTCAACTCGACGGGAAGCCTGACACTGCTGTTACAGCTTGGGAGGAAAGCGGACGTGCATGTCTCCACAGGAGACAAGCCCTGACTGCCCTGTGGAGACTTCAGAGGAACCCCGAGATCCATGTCAGCACTGGAAAGGAAACCTCAGGTTCTGACCTGAGCTCCAGACGAGGGCGAAGGACTCATCACTGACTGGAGGGGAATCTCGAGAGGCCCCTCCCAACTCACATGGAGGCTGGCCTTTCCTGAGGCCACACGAGAGGGTCCTTGAGGTCCCCATCGTAACTCGAGAGGAACCTGCCACAACTCGAGAAAAACCAGGAGATTCTACCCTCCAGGTGAGATGAGGCCCTTTTTCGATGTGGCATCTTGAAGGAAATCACACCTTCCCTCTTGGACCTCGAAAGGTTCCTTCACACCCTTGCTGCAACTCAAGAATTTCCCAGAATACCCGGCTCCACTCGAGAGGAACACCGAGTGTCCTGCCACTACTCAAGAGGAGCCCCGGTTTCCCCTCCTCAACTCAAGATGTGGGTTCCTTTCCCTGCTTCTTCGGGAAAGTTTTCCCATCGTTCCCGTCGCATCTCAAGAGGAGGTTATCAAAACAGGAAAATCGAGAGGATCTCCAGGGGTCGTTCCACCCTTTAAAGACCCCCAAATATCTCAGTCCACTCCAGATGAACCTGGTTTTACTTCACGGCCTCAACTGTCACCCCGAGTATCGACTCACACCATGGTGGCACGTGTGACAGTCCTGTGGCACCTCGAGGGAAAGACAAAGATCCCTGTGTCAACTCGACGGGAAGCCTGACACTGCTGTTACAGCTTGGGAGGAAAGCGGACGTGCATGTCTCCACAGGAGACAAGCCCTGACTGCCCTGTGGAGACTTCAGAGGAACCCCGAGATCCATGTCAGCACTGGAAAGGAAACCTCAGGTTCTGACCTGAGCTCCAGACGAGGGCGAAGGACTCATCACTGACTGGAGGGGAATCTCGAGAGGCCCCTCCCAACTCACATGGAGGCTGGCCTTTCCTGAGGCCACACGAGAGGGTCCTTGAGGTCCCCATCGTAACTCGAGAGGAACCTGCCACAACTCGAGAAAAACCAGGAGATTCTACCCTCCAGGTGAGATGAGGCCCTTTTTCGATGTGGCATCTTGAAGGAAATCACACCTTCCCTCTTGGACCTCGAAAGGTTCCTTCACACCCTTGCTGCAACTCAAGAATTTCCCAGAATACCCGGCTCCACTCGAGAGGAACACCGAGTGTCCTGCCACTACTCAAGAGGAGCCCCGGTTTCCCCTCCTCAACTCAAGATGTGGGTTCCTTTCCCTGCTTCTTCGGGAAAGTTTTCCCATCGTTCCCGTCGCATCTCAAGAGGAGGTTATCAAAACAGGAAAATCGAGAGGATCTCCAGGGGTCGTTCCACCCTTTAAAGACCCCCAAATATCTCAGTCCACTCCAGATGAACCTGGTTTTACTTCACGGCCTCAACTGTCATCCCGAGTATCGACTCACACCATGGTGGAACGTGTGACAGCCCTGGGGCACCTCGAGGGAAAGCCACAGATCCCTGTGTCAACTCGATGGGAAGCCTTACCTGCTGCTAGAGCTCAGGAGGAAAGCAGACGTGCATGTCTCCACTCGAGACGAGGCCTGACTTTCCTGTGGAGACTTCAGAAGAACCCCAAGATCCATGTCAGCCCTGGAGAGAGTACCTCAGGTTGTGGCCTCAGCTCCAGACGAGAACTTAGGATCTGGCGCCAAGTGGAGAGGAATCCTGAGGGGCCCCTCGCAACTCACATGGAGACTGACCTTTCCTGAGTCCAGATGAGCGGGTCCCTGAGGTCCACCTTGTAACTCAAAAGGAACCTGCCGCAACTAGAGAAAAACCAGGAGATTCTCCCCTCCAGAGGAGATGAGGCCCCTTTCGCTGCATCTCGAGGGAAATCACACCTTCCCTCTTGAACCTCGAAAGGGTCCTTCACACCGTTGCTTCAACTCAAGAAGTTCCCCGAAATACCCGTAGCTGCTTGATAGGATCAACGAGGGTCCCACCACAACTCAAGAGGAGCCCTTTGTCCCATCCTAAGCTTGAGGTGAGTGTTCCTTTCACTGCTTCATCTGGAAAGGATTCCCAGCGTTCTCATCACATCTCAAGAGGAGGCGCTTTCAGCAGGAAAGTCGAGAGGAACACCAGGGTTGTGCCACCATTCCAAAAGACCCCCAGATGACTCAGTCCACTTCAGATGAACCTGAAATCTCTGCACTGCCTCGAATGTCACTCCGAGTATTGACTCACACGACGGTGGCACGTGTGACAGCACTGTGGCACCTCGAGGGAAAGCCACAGATCCTAGTGTCAACTCGACAGGAAGCCTGACACTGCAGCTACAGCTCAGGAGGAAAGCGGACGTGCATGTCTCTACAGGAGACGAGGCCTGAATCCCCTGTGGAGACTCCAGAGGAACCCCAAGTTCCATGCCAGCACTAGAGCGGAAACCTCAGGTTCCTGCCTCAGCTCCAGACGAGGGCTTAGGACCCAGCACCGACCTGAGGGGAATCCCGAGTGGCCCCTCCCAACTCGCATGGAGACTGGCCTTTCCTGAGGCCACACGAGCGGGTTCCTGAGGTCCCCGTTGTAACTCAAGAGGAACCTGCCGCAACTTGAGAAAAACCAGGAGATTCTCCTCTCCAGAAGAGATGAGGCCCTTGTTTGCTGCGGCGTCTCAAAGGAAATCACCCCTTCACTCTTGGACCTCGAAAGGGTCCTTCACACCCTTGCTGCAACTCAAGAATTTCCCGAAATACCCGTCTCCACTAGAGAGGAACAACGAGGGTCCTGTCACTACTCAAGAGGAGCTCCGGTTTCCCCTCCTCAACTTGAGATGTGGGCTCCTTTCCCTGTTTCTTTGGGAAAGTTTTCCCATCGTTCCCATCGCATCTCAAGAGGAGGTAATCTCAACAGGAAAATCGAGAGGGTCTCCAGGGGTCATGTCACCATTTTAAAGACCCCTAAATGTCTCAGTCCACTCCAGATGAACCTGATTTTCCTGCACTGCCTCGACTGTCACCCCGAGTATTGACTCACACCATGGTGGAACATGTGACAGCCCTGGTGCACCTCGATGAAAGCCACTGAACCCTGTGTCAACTAGATGGGAAGCCTTACCTGCTGCTAGAGCTCGAGAGGAAAGCGGACGTGCATGTCTCCACTCAAGNCCACTCCAGATGAACCTGATTTTCCTGCACTGCCTCGACTGTCACCCCGAGTATTGACTCACACCATGGTGGAACATGTGACAGCCCTGGTGCACCTCGATGAAAGCCACTGAACCCTGTGTCAACTAGATGGGAAGCCTTACCTGCTGCTAGAGCTCGAGAGGAAAGCGGACGTGCATGTCTCCACTCAAGACGAGGCCTGACTCCCCTGTGGAGACTTCAGAAGAACCCCAAGATCCATGTCAGCCCTGGAGAGAGTACCTCAGGTTCTGGCCTCAGCTCCAGACAAGGACTTAGGACCCGGCACCAAGTGGAGAGGATCCTGAGAGGCCCCTCGCAACTCGCATGGAGACTGGCCTTTTCTGAGTCCAGACGAATGTATCCCTGAGGTCCACCTCATAACTCGAGAGGAACCTGCCAAAACTAGAAAAAAACAAAAACAAAAACAGGAGATTCTCCCCTCCAGGTGAGATGAGGCCCCTTTCTGCTGCTGCATCTTGAGGGAAATCACACCTCCCCTCTTGAATCTTGAAAGGGTACTTCACACCCTTGCTGCAACTCAAGAAGTTCCCTGACATACCTGTCTCCAGTCGAGAGGAACACCAAGGTTCCCGCCACAACTCAAGAGGAGCCCCGTTTTCCCCTCCTCAGCTCGAGATGATGGTTCATTTCCCTGCTTCATTGGGAAAAGATACCTGGCATTCCCGTTGCATATCAAAAGGAGGCACTCTCAACAGGAAAGTCGAGAGGAACTCCAGTTGTCAGGCCACCATTTTAAGACCCCCAAATGTCTCAGTCCACTACAGATCAACCTGATTTCTCTGCACTGCTTCAACTGTCACCCCGAGTATCGACTCACACTACAGTGGCACGTGTGACAGCCCTGTGGCACCTCGAGGGAAACCCACAGATCACTGTGTCAACTCGATGGGGAAGCCTGACACTGCTGCTACAACTCGGGAGGAATGAGGACATGCATGTCTCCACTCGAGACGAGGCCTGACTCCTCTGTGGAGACTCCAGAGGAACCCCAAGATCCATCTCAGTACTGGAGAGGAAACCTCAGGTTCCAGCCTCAGCTCCAGACAAGGACTTAGGACACGGCACTGACTGGAGAAGAATCCTGAGAGGCTCCTTGCAACACTCATAGAGATTGGCCTGTCCTGAGGCCACACGAGTGGGTCCTTGAGGTCCCCATCATCACTCGAGAGGAATCTGCCGCAACTCTAGACAAAACAGGAAATTCTCCCTTCTAGTCGAATAAAAGCCACTTTCCACTGCGGCGTCTCGAGGGAAATCACATCTTCCCTCTCGAACCTCGAAAGGGTGCTTCACACCCTTGCTGCAACACAAGAATTTCCCCGAATACCCGCCTCCATGCGCGAGGAACACTGAGGGTCCCACCACAACTCAAGAGGAGCCCCGTTTTCCCCTCCTCAGCTCGAGATGAGGGTTCATTTCCCTGCTTCGTCGAGAAAGGTTTCCCAGCATTCCATTCGCTTCACAAGAGAAGACGCTATCAACAGGAAAGTTGAGAGGAACTCCAGGGGTCGTGCCACCATTCCAAAAGTCCCACAAATGTCTCAGTCGAATCCAGATGAACCTGATTTCCCTGCAGTGCCTCGACTGCCACCCCGAGTATTGACTCACATGATGGTGGCACATGTGACAGCCTTGTGGCACCTAGAGGGAAAGCCACAGGTCCTTGTGTCAACTCGACGGAAAACATGACACTGCTGCTACAGCTTGGAAGGAAAGCGGAAGTGCATGTCTCCACTCGAGATGAGGCCTGACTCCGCTGTGGAGACTCCAAGGAACCGCAAGATTCATGTCAGCACTGGAGAGTAAACCTTATGTTCCGTCCTCACTGGAGAGGAATCCGGAGAGGCCCCTCACAACTCGCATGGAGTCGGGACTTTCCTGAGGCCAACGAACAGATTCCTGAAGTCCCCAAAGTAACTCCAGAGGAACCTGTCACAACTCAGGAAAAACCAGGAGATTCTCCCCTCCAGGCGAGATGAGGTCATTTTCTGCTGCGGCGTCTTGAGGGAAATCACACCTTCACTCTTGAACCTCAAAAGTGTCCTTCACAGCCTTGCTGCAACTCAAGAAGTACCCCAACATACCCGTCTCCACTTGAGAGGAACACTGAGGGTCCCGCCACAACTCAAGTGGAGCCCAGTGTTCCCTTTCTCAGCTCGAGATGAAGGTTCCTTTCCTTGCTTCGTCGGGAAAGGATTCCCAGTGTTCCCGTCACTTCTCAAGAGGAGGAGCTCTCAACAGGAAAGAGGAGAAGAACTCCAGGGTTCATGCCACCATTACAAAAGACCCCTAAATGTCTCAGTCCACTCCAGATGAACCTGATTTCCCCGCACTGCCTCGACTGTCACCCCAAGTATCGACTCACACCACGGTGGCACGTGTAACAGCTCTGTGGCACCTCGAGAGAAAGCCACAGTTCCCTGTGTCAACTCGATGGAATGCCTGACACTGCCGCTACAGCTTGGCAGGAACGTGGACGTGCATGTCTCCACTCGAGATGAGGCGTGGCTACCCTCTGGAGACTCCAAGGAACCCCAAAATCCATGTCAGCACTGGAGAAGAAACCTCAGCTTCCAGCCTTAGCTCCAGACGAAAATTTAGGACTGATCAACGACTGGAGAGGAATCCCAAGAGACCCCTCGCAACTCGCACGGAGACTGGCCTTTCCTGAGGCCACACAAGTGGGTCCCTGAGGTCCCCATCGTAATTCGAGAGGAGACTCCCCCAACTCGAGAAAAGCCAGGAGATTCTCCCCTCCAGGCAAGAGGAGCCCCTTTTCCAGTGCAGCGTCTCGAGGGAAATCCACCTTCACTCTTGAACCTCTAAAGGGTCTTTCACACCCTTGCTGCAACTCAAGAAGTTCCCCGACATACCAGTCTCCACTCGAGAGGAACACAGAGGGTTCTGCCACAACTCAAGAGGAGCCCCGTTTTCCCCTCCTCAGCTCGAGATGAGGTTTCCTTTCCCTGCTTTGGCGGGAAAGGATTCCCGGAGATCCAGTCACATCTCAAGAGGAGGCCCTCTCAACAGCAAAGACGAGAGGAAGTCCAGGGTTCATGCCACCATTTCAAAAGACCCCCAAAAGTGTCAGTCCAATTTCGGATGAACCTGATTTCCCTGCACTGTCCTAACTGTCACTCTGAGTATCAACTCACACCACAGTGGCACGTGTGACAGCCCTGTGGCACCTCGAGGGAAAGCAACATATCCCTGTGTCAATGTGACGGGAAGACTGACACTGCTGCTACAGCTCGGGAGGAAAGCAGACGTGCATGTCTCCACGTGATACGAGGCCTGACTCCCCTGTGGAGACTCCAGAGGAACCCCAAGATCCATGTCAGCATTGTAGAGGAAACCTCAGGTTCTGGCCTCAGCTCGAGACAAGGACTTAGGACCCAGCACTGACTGGAGAGGAATCCTGAGAGGTCCTTCCCAACTCGCATGGAGACGAGGCTTTCCTGAGGCCACACGAGGAGTTCCATGAGGTCCTCATCGTAAATCGAGAGGAACACCAAGTTTCCTGCCGCAACTCGAGAAAAACCAGGAGATTCTCCCCTCCAGGCTAGAAGAGGCCCTCTTCTGCAGTGATGTTTCGAGGGAAATCACACCTTCCCTCTTGAACCCCAAAAGGGTCCTTCACACCCTTGCTGCAACTCAAGAATTTCCCCGACATATCCGTCTCCACTTGAGAAGAACACTGAGGGTCCCGCCACAACTCAAGAGGAGCCCCGTTTTCCCCTCTTCATCTCGAGATGAGGGTTCCTTTCCCTGCTTCATTGGGAAAGGATTCTTGGTGTTCCCGTCACATTTCAAGAGGAGGCACTCTCAACAGATAAGATGAGAGGAAATCCAGCGATTCTGCCACCATCCCAAAAGATCCCCAAAAGTGTCAGTCCAATTTCAGATGAACCTGATTTCCCTGCATTGCCCCAACTGTCACCCCAGGTATCGACTTACACCACGGTGGCACGTGTGTCAGCCCTGTGGCACCTCGAGGGAAAGCCACATATTCCTGTGTCAACGTGATGGGAAGCCTGACACTGCTGCTACAGCTCGGGAGGAAAGGGGGCATGCATGTCTCCATGTGAGACAAGGCCTGACTCCCCTGTGAAGACTCCAGAGGAACCACAAGATCCATGTCAGCACTATAGAGGAAACCTCAGGTTCCGGCCTCAGCTCCAGACGAGGACTTAGGACCCAGCACTGACTGGAGAGGAATCCCGAGAGGCCCCTTGTAACTTGCAAAGAGATTGTCCTTTCCAGAGGCGTCATGAGCAGGTCCCTGAATCCTTGACGTAACTTGAGAGTAACGTCATGTTTCCTGCTGCAACTTGAGAAAAACCAGGAGATTCTCCCCTCCAGGCGAGATGATGCTCTTTTCCATTGTGGCGTTTCGAGGGAAATCACACCTTCCCTTTTGAATGTAGAAAGGGTCTATCACACATTTGCTTCAGGAAATCCAGGAGTCATACCACCATTACAAAAGACACTCAAATACCTCAGTCCAATCCAGATGAACCGGATTTCCCTGCACTGCCTCGACTGTCACCCCGAGTATCGACTCACACCACGGTGGCACCTGTGAGAGCCCTGTGGGAAAGCCTTGAGGGAAAGCGACAGATCCCTGTGTCAACTCGACGGGAAGCCTGACACTGCTGCTACACCTAGGGAGGAAAGTGGACGTGCATGTCTCCACTCGAGACATGGCCTGACTACCTTTTGGAGACACCAGTGGAACCCCAAGATCCGTGTCAGCCCTGGAGAGGAAACCTCAGGTTCCTGCCTCAGCTCCAGGCGAGGACTTAGGACCCGACACCGACTGGAGAGGAATCTTGAGAGGCCCCTTGCAACTCACATGAAGAATGACCTTTCCTGAGGCCACACGAGCGGGTCCCTGAGGTCCCCGTTGTAACTCGAGAGGAACCTGCCGCAACTCAAGAAAAACCAGGAGGTTCTCCCCTCCAGGCGAGATAAGGCCATTTTCTGCTATGGTGTCTCGAGGGAAATCACACCTTCCCTCTTGAACCTCGAAAGGGTCCTACACACCCTTGCTGCAACTCAAGAAGTTCCCCGACATACCAGTCTCCACTCGAGAGGAACATCAAGGTCCCACCACAACTCAATTGGAGCCCCTTTTGCCTCCTCATCTCAAGATGAGGGTTCATTTCACTGTTTCATCGGGAAAGGATTTCTGGCATTCCCGTCGCATCTCAAGTGGAGGCGCTCTCCACATGAAAGTCGAGAGGAATTCCAGGGGTCGTGCCACCATTCAAAAAGACCAACAAATGTTTCAGTCCACTCCAGATTAACCTGATTTCCCTGCACTCGATCGAAAGTCACCCCGAGTATAGACTTATTCCATGGTGGCACGTATGACAACCTTGTCGTACCTCGAGGGAAAGCCAGAGATCCCTGTATCAACTAGACGGGAAGCTTGACACTGCTGCTGCAGCCCAGGAGGAAAGCGGACGTGCATTTCTCCACGCGAGACGAGGCCTGACTTCCCTGTCGAGACTCCAGAGGAACCCAAAGATCCATGTCAGCACTGCAGAAGAAACTTCAGGTTTCTGCCTAGGCTCCAAATGAGGACTTAGGACCCGGCACCGACTGGAGAGAAATCCCGGGAGGCCCCTCACAACTAGCATGGAGACTGGCCTTTCCTGAGGCTACACGAGCGGGTCCCTGAGGTCCCCGTCGTAACTCGAGAGGAACCCTAAGTTTCCTGCCACAAGTCTATAAAAACCGGGAGATTCTCCCCTCCAGGTGAGATGAGGCCCTTTTCCGCTGTGTCGTCTCGAGGGAAATCACACCTTCCCTTTCTCACCTCAAAAGGGTCCTTCACACCCTTGCTGCAACTCAAGAAGTTTTCCGACATACCTGTATCCACTCCAGAGGAATAACAAGGGTCCAGCCAAAATTCAAGAGGAGCCCCGTTTTACCCTCCTCAGCTTGAGATGTGGGTTTATTTCCCTGCTTCTACTGGAAAGTATTNCACCTCAAAAGGGTCCTTCACACCCTTGCTGCAACTCAAGAAGTTTTCCGACATACCTGTATCCACTCCAGAGGAATAACAAGGGTCCAGCCAAAATTCAAGAGGAGCCCCGTTTTACCCTCCTCAGCTTGAGATGTGGGTTTATTTCCCTGCTTCTACTGGAAAGTATTCCCGGCGTTCCCACCACATCTCAAGAGGAGGCACTCTCAACAGGATATTCGAGAGGAACTCCAGGGATCGTGCCATCATTGAAAAGACCCCCAAATGTCTCAGTCCACTCCAGATCAACCTGATTTCCCTGCACTGCCTCGACAGTCACCCCGAGTATCAACTCACACCACGGTGGCATGTGTGACAGCCATATGGCACCTAGAGGGAAAGCCACAGATCCCTATGTCAACAAGATGGGAAGATTGACACTGATGCTAGAGCTCTGTAGGAAAGCGGACGTGCATGCCTCCCCTCAAGACGAGGCCTGACTCCCCTGTAAGGACTACAGAGGAACCCAGGCATCTGTGTTAGCACTGGAGAGGAAACCTCAGGGTCTGGCCTCAGCTCCAGACTAGGACTTAGGACCCGGCACTGACTGGAGCGGAATCCCAAGAGGCCGCTCAAAACTCGCATGGAGACTGGCATTTCCTGAGGTCACACGAGCGGGTCCTTGATTTCCCGTCTTAACTCGAGAGGAACCTGCTGTAACTCGAAATAAACCAAGAGATTCTCCCCTCCAGGTGAGATGTGGCCCTTTTCACCTGTGGGGTCTCGAGGGAAATCACACCTTCCCTCTTGAACGCAGAAAGGGTCCCTCACACCCTTGCTACAACTTAAGAAGTTCCTCGACATACCTGTCTCCACTCAAGAGGAACACCGAGGCTCCCGACACAACTCAAGAGGAATCCCGTTTTCCCCTCATCAGATCGAGATGAGGGTTCCTTTCCCTGCTTCATCAGGAAAGGATTCCCGTCATTTCTGACGCATCTCAAGAGGAGGCGCTCTCAACAGGAAAGTCGAGAGGAACTCCAGGTATCGTGGCACCATTCCAAAAGACCTCCAAATGTCTCAGTCCACTCCAGATGAACCTGATTTCCCTGCACTGCCTTGAATGTCACCTCGAGTATCAACCCACACCACGGTGGCACATGTGACAGCCCTGTGCCACCTCGAGGGAAAGCCACAGATCCCTGTGTCAATTCAACTGCAAACCTGACACTGCTGCTACAGCTCAGGAGGAAAGTGGACGTGCGTGTCTCCACCTGAGACGATGCCTGACTCCCCTGTGGAGACTCCAGATGAACCCCACGATCCTTGTCTGCCTTGGAGAGGAAACCTGAGGTTCCGGCCTCAGCTCCAGATGAGGACTTAGGACACGGCCCCATCTGGGGAGGAATCCTGAGAGGCTCCTCGCGACTTGCATGGAGACAGGCCTTTCCTGAGGCCACACGAGTGGGTCCCTGATGTCCCCATTGTAACTTAAGAGGGACCTGCCACAACTCAGGGAAAACAAGGAGATTCTCCCTTCCAGGCGAGATGAGGCCATTTTCTGCTGCGGCGTCTAGAGGGTAATCACACCTTCACTCTTGAGCCTAAAAGTGTCCTTCACAGCCTTGCTGCAACTCAAGAAGTTCCTTGACATACCCATGTCCACTCGAGAGGAACACCGAGGGTTGCACCACAATTCAAGAGGACCCCGCTTTTCCCTCCTCAGCCCCAGATGAGGGTTCCTTTCCCTGCTTGGTTAGAAAAAGATTCCCAGCATTCCCGTCACATCTCAAGAGGAGGCACTCTGGACAGGAAAATCAGGAGGAAATCCTGGGGTCATGACACCATTCCAAAAACCCCCCCAAAGTCTCTGTCCACTCCAGATGAACCTGATTCCCCTGCATTGCCTAGACTATCAGCTCTAGTATCGACTCACATCACGGTGGCCCATGTGAAAGCCCTGTGGGAAAGCCTCGAGGGAAAGCCACAGATCCCTGTGTCAACTCTACAGCAAGCCTGACACTGCTGCTACAGCATGGGAGGAAAGCGGATGTGCATGTCTCCACGCGAGACGAGGCCTGACTCCCCTGTGGAGACTCCAGAGGAACCCCAAGATCCATGTCAGCACTAGAGAGGAAAACTCAGGTTTCGGCCTCAGCTCCAGATGAGGACTTAGGACCTGACACCGATTGGAGAGGAATCCTGATAGGCCCTTTCACCACTCGCAGGGAGACTGGACTTTCCTGAGGCCACACGAGCAGGTCCGTGAGTTTCCCATCGTAACTTGAGAGGAACCTGCTGCTACTCGAGAAAATCAGGAGATACTCCCCTCCAGGCGAGATGAGTCCTTTTTCACTGTGGCGTCATGAGGGAAATCACACCTTCCCTTTTGAACGTAGAAAGGGTCTTTCACACCTTTGCTGCAACTCAAGAAGTTCCTGACATTCTGTCTCCACTCGAGAGGAACACCGAAGGTCCTGCCACAACTGAAGAGGAGCCCCGTTTTCCCCTCCTCACTCGAGATTAGGGTTCATTTTCCTGCTTCGTCAGGAATGGATTCCTGTCGTTCCTATCAAAATTCAACAGGTGGTGTTGTCAACAGGAAAGTCAAAAGGAACTTCAGGAGTCATACCACCATTGCAAAAGACACTAAAATACCTCAGTCCAATCCAGATGAACCGGATTTCCCTGCACTGCCTTGACTGTCACCCAGAGTATCAACTCACACCAAGGTGGCACGTGTGAAAGCCCTGTGGCACCTTGAGGGAAAGCCACAGCTCCCCGTGTCAACTCGATGGGAAGACTGACATTGCTGCTACAGCTCGAGAGGAAAGCAGACGTGACGAGGCTTGATTCCCCTGTGGAGACTCAATAGGAACCCCATGATCCATGTCAGCACTGGAGAGGAAACCTCAGGTTCCGGCCTCAGATCCTGACGAGGACTTAGGACACCCTACAGACTGGGGAGGAATCTCGAGAGGCCCCTCGCGACTTGCATGGAGACTGCCCTTTCCTGAGGCCACACAAGCGGGTCCCTGAGTTCCCTGTCATAACCTGAGAGGATCCTGCCATAACTCGAGAAAAACCAGGAGATTATCCCCTGCAGGCGAGATGAGGCCCTTTTCCGCTGCAGCGTCTCGAGGGAAATCACACCTTCCCTCTTGAACCTCGAAAGGGTCCTTCACACTCTTGCTGCAAATCAAGAATTTTCCCGACATACCCGTCTCCACTCGAGAGGAACAGAGATGGTCCCGCCACAACTCAAGAGGAGCCCTGTTTTCCCTCCTCTGCTCGAGATGAGGGTTCATTTCCCTGCTTCATCGGTAAAGGATTCCCAGCATTCCCGTCGCATCCCAAGAGGAGGCGCTCTCTACAGGAAAGTCGAGAGAAAGTCCAGGGAACGTGCCACCATTCCAAAAGACCTGCAAATGTCTCAGTCCACTCCAGATGAACCTGATTTCCCTGCTTTGCCTCGAATGTCACCCTAGTATTGACTCACACCACGGTGGCCCCTTTGACAGCCCTGTGGAAAGTCTCAAGGGAAAGCCACAGATCTCAGTGTCAATTCCTATCGGAAGCCTGACACAGCTGCTACAACCCGGGAGGAAAGCGGACATATATGTCTCCACTCGAGACAAAGACTGAATCCTCTGTGGAGACTCCAGAGGAACCCCATGGTCCATGTCAGCATGGGAGAGAAAACCTCAGGTTCCGGCCTAGCCCCCAGATGACGACTTATAAGTGGTACCGACTGAAGAGGAATCCCGGGAGGCTGCTCGCAACTATCATGGAGACTGGCCTTTCCTGAGGCCACTCGAGCGGGTCCCTGAGGTCACCATCTTAACTCGAGAGGAACCTGCTGCAACTCGAGAAAAACCAAGAGCTTCTCCCCTCCAGGCGAGATGAGGCCATTTTCTGCTACGGCGTCTCGAGGAAAATCACGCTTTCTCCCTTGAACCTCAAAAGGGTCCTTCACACCCTTGCTGCAACTCAAGAAGTTCCCCGAAATACCCGACTGCACACGAGAGGAACACCGAGGGTCTGGCGACAACTCAAGAGGAGCCCCATTTCCCCTCCTCAGCTCGAGATGAGGGTTCCTTTCCCTGCTTCTTCAGGAAAGGATTCCCGGCCTTCTCGTCGCATCTCAAGAGCAGGCGCTGTCCACAGGAAAGTCGACAGGAACTTCAGGGGTCGTACTACCATTCCAAAAGATCTCCAAGTATCTCAGTCCACTCCAGATGAACCTGATTTCCCTGCAATGCCTTGACTGTCACCCCAAGTATCAAATCACACCACGGTGGCCCCTGTGACAGCCCTGTGGGAAAGCCTTGTGGGAAAGTGACAGATCCTTGTGTCAACTCGACAGGAAGCCTGACACTGCTTTTAAAGTTCGGGAAGAAAGCGAACGTGCATGTTTCCACTCGAGATGTGGCCTGACTCCCCTTTGGAGACTCCAGTGGAACCCCAAGATCCATGTCAGCACTGGAGAGGACACCTCAGGTTCGGGCCTCGGCTCCAGATGAGGACTTAGGTCCCAGCACTGACTGCAGAGGAATCCTGAGAGGCCCCTCGCAACTCGCATGGAGACTGGCCTTTCCTGCAGCCACACTAGCGGGTCCCTGAGGTCCCTGTCATAACTCGAGGGGAATATTTTACAACTCGAGAACAACCAGGATATTCTCTCCTTCAGGTGAGTTGAGGCCCTTTTCCGCTGCGGAGTCTCGAGGGAAATCACACCTTCCCTCTTGAACCTTGAAAGCACCTTTCACACCCTTGGTGCAACTCAGGAAGTTCCCCGCCATACCCATCTCCTCGAGCAGAACACCATGGGTCCCGCCACAACTCAAGGGGAGCCCCATTTGCCCCTCCTCAGCTCGAGATGAGGGTTCATTTCCCTGCTTCATCGATAAAGGATTCCTGGTGTTCCCGTCGCATCTCAAGAGAAGGCTCTCTCCACAGGAAAGTCGAGAGAAAGTCCAGGGAACGTGCCACCATTCCAAAAGACCCCCAAATGTCTCAATCCACTCCAGATGAACCTTATTTTCCTGCACTGCTTCGACTGACACCCGAGTATCAACTCACCCCACGGTGGCCCATGTGACAGCCCTGTGGGAAAGCCTCGAGGGAAAGCCACAGATTCCAGTGTCAACTCGAGAGGAAGCCTGACACTGCTGCTACAACGCGGGAGGAAAGCAGACATATATGTCTCCACTCCAGATGAGGCCTGACTCCCCTTTGGAGACTCCAGAGAAACCACAATAACCATGTCAGCACTGAAGAGGAAAACTCAGGTTCTGGCCTAGCCTCCAGATGAGGACTTATGACCCGGCACCGACTGGGGAGGAATCCCGAGAGGTCCTTCACAACTCGCATGGAGACTAGCCTTTCTTGAGGCCACACGAGTGAATCCTTGAAGTCCTCATAGTAACTCGAGAGGAACCTGCCGCAACTCGAGAAACACCAGGGGGTTCTCCCCTCCAGGCAAGATGAGGCCCTTTTCCGCTGTGGCAACTCGAGGGAAATCAGACCTTCCCTCTAGAACCTCGAAAGCATCTTTCACACCCTTACTGCAACTCAAGAAGTTCCCCGATATATCTGTCTCCAATCGAGAGCACCACCAATGGTCATGCCACAACTCAAGAGGAGCCCCATTTTCCCTCCTCCACTCGAGATGAGGGTTCCATTCACTGCTTCATCGGCAAAGAATTCCCAGCATTCCCGTCGCACCTCAAGAGGAGGCGCTCTCCACAGGAAAGTCGAGAGGAACTCCAGGAGTCATACCACCTTTCCAAAGACCCGCAAATGTCTCAGTCCACTCCAGATGAACCTGATTTCCCTACACTGCCTCGACTGTCACCTGAATAATTACTCACACCACGGTGGCCTGTGTTACAGCCCTGTGGGAAAGCCTCGAGGGAAAGCCACAGATCTCAGTGTCAATTCCTATGGGAAGCCTGACACAGCTGCTACAACTCAGGAGGAAAGCGGACATACATGTCTTCACTAAAGACGAAGACTGAATCCTCTGTGGACGCTCCAGAGGAACCCCAAGATCCATGTCAGCACGGGAGAGAAAACCTCAGGTTCCGGCCTAGCCCCCAGATGACGATTTATGAGCGGTACCGACTGAAGAGGAATCCCGAGAGGCTGTTCGCAACTATCATGGAGACTGGCCTTTCCTGAGGCCACTCGAGCGGGTCCCTGAAGTCACTGTCATAACTTGAGAGGAACCTGCCACAACTCGAGAAAAAGCAGGAGCTTCTCCCCTCCAGGCGAGATGAGGCCATTTTCTGCTATGGCATCTCGAGGGAAATCACACCTTCCCTCTTGAACCTCGAAAGGGTCCTTCACACCCTTGCTGCAACTCAAGAAGTTCCCCAAAATACCAGACTGTACATGAGAGAAACACCGAGGGTCCTGCCACAACTCAAAAGGAGAGCCATTTCCCCTCCTCAGCTCGAGATGAGGGTTCCTATCNAATCACACCTTCCCTCTTGAACCTCGAAAGGGTCCTTCACACCCTTGCTGCAACTCAAGAAGTTCCCCAAAATACCAGACTGTACATGAGAGAAACACCGAGGGTCCTGCCACAACTCAAAAGGAGAGCCATTTCCCCTCCTCAGCTCGAGATGAGGGTTCCTATCCCTGCTTCGTCGGAAAAGGATTCCCGATGATCCCGGCACATCTCAAGAACAGGCGCTGTCCACAGGAAAGTCGACAGGAACTCCAGGGGTCGTGCCACCATTTCAAAACACCCCCAAATGTCTCAGTCCACTCCAGATGAACCTGATTTCCCTGCACTGCCTCGACTGTCACGCCTTGTATCGATTCACCCCACGGTGGCCCTTGACAGCCTTGTGGGAAAGCCTTGAGGGAAAGTGATGAATTCCTGTATCAACACGACGGGAAGCCTGACACTGCTCCTACAGCACGGGAGGAGAGCAGACATGCATGTCTACACTAGAGACATTGGGTGACTCCCCTTTGGAGACTCCAGTGGAACCACAAGATCCATGTAAGCACTGGTGAGGAAACCCCAGGTTCTGGCCTCGGCTTCAGACGAAGACTTAGGACCGGGCACCGATTGGAGAGGAATCCCGAAAGGCCCTTTGCAACTCGCATGGAGACTGGCCTTTGCTGAGGCCACACGAGCGGGTCCCTGAGGTCCCTGTCATAACTCGAGAAGAACCTGCCACAACTGGAGAAAAACCAGGAGGTTCTCCCGTCCAGGCGAGATGAGGCTCTTTTCCACTGCAGTGTATCGATTGAAATTACAACTTCCCTCTGGAACCTCAAAAGCATCCTTCACACCATTGCTGCAACTCAAGAAGTTCCCCGACATACCCGTCTCCACTCGAGAGGAACATCAAGAGTCCTGCTACAACTCAAGAGGAGCCCCGTTTCCCCCTCCTCAGCTCGAGATGAGGGTTCCGTTCCCTGCTTCATCAGGAAAGGATTCCCGGTGTTCCCGAAGAATCTCAAGAGGAGTCGCTCTCCACAGAAAGTCGAGAGGAACTCCAGGGGTTGTGCCACCATTCCAAAAGACCCCCAAATGTCTCAGTCCAATCCAGATGAACCTGATTTCCCTGCATTGCCTCGAATGTCACCTGATTATCAACTCACACGATGGTGGCTCGTGTGATACACCCATGGGAAAGCCTAGAGGGAAAGCCACAGATTCCTGTGTCAACTCGATGGGAAGACTGAAACTGCTGCTACAACTCGGGAAGAAAGTGGACATACATGTCTCCACTCGAGACGAGGCCTGACTTCACTGTGAAGACACCAGAGGAACCCCAAGATCCATGTCAGCAATGGAGAGGAAACTTCAGATTCCGGCCTAGTCTTTAGAAGAGGACTTAGGACCCAGCATCGACTTGAGAGGAATCCCAAGAGACCCTCGCAACTCACATGGAGACTGGCTTTTCCTGAGGCCACTCGAGTGATTCCCTAAGGTCCCCGTTGAAACTCGAGAGGAACCTGCCGCAACTCGAGAAAAACCAAGAGCTTCTCCCCTCCAGGCGAGATGAGGCCATTTTCTGCTACGACACCTCGAGGGAAATAACNCCCAAGAGACCCTCGCAACTCACATGGAGACTGGCTTTTCCTGAGGCCACTCGAGTGATTCCCTAAGGTCCCCGTTGAAACTCGAGAGGAACCTGCCGCAACTCGAGAAAAACCAAGAGCTTCTCCCCTCCAGGCGAGATGAGGCCATTTTCTGCTACGACACCTCGAGGGAAATAACACCTTCTCTCTTGAACTTCAAAAGGGTCCATAACTCCCATGCTGCAACTCAAGAAGTTCCCCGAAATAGCCGACTGCACACAAGAGGAACACCGAGGGTCTGGTGACAACTCAAGAGGAGCCCCATTTCCCCTCCTCAGCTCGAGATGAGGGTTCCTTTCCCTGCTTCGTCAGGAAAGGATTCCCGGCCTTCCCGTCGCATCTCAAGAGCAGGCGCTGTCCACAGGAAAGTCGACAGGAACTTCAGGGGTCGTACCACCATACCAAAAGGTCCCCAAGTATCTCAGTCCACTCCAGATGAAACTGATTTCCCTGCAATGCCTCGACTGTCACCCCAAGTATCGAATCACACCACGGTGGCCCCTCTGACAGCCCTGTGGGAAAGCCTTGAGGGAAAGCCACAGATCCCTGTTTCAACTCGATGGGAAGCCTGACACTGCTTTTAAAGTTTGGGAGGAAAGCGGACGTGCATGTCTCCACTCGAGATGTGGCCTGACTCCCCTTTGGAGACTCCAGTGGAACCCCAAGATCCATGTCAGCACTGGAGCGGACACCTCAGGTTCTAACCTCGGCTCTAAACGAGGACTTAGGACCCTGCACCGACTACAGAGGAATCCTGAGAGTCCCCTCACAACNCCACTCGAGATGTGGCCTGACTCCCCTTTGGAGACTCCAGTGGAACCCCAAGATCCATGTCAGCACTGGAGCGGACACCTCAGGTTCTAACCTCGGCTCTAAACGAGGACTTAGGACCCTGCACCGACTACAGAGGAATCCTGAGAGTCCCCTCACAACTCGCAGGGAGACTGGCCTTTCCTGAGGCAACACTATCGGGTCCCTGAGGTCCCTGTCATAACTCAAGAGGAATATTCCACAACTCGAAAACAACCAGGACGTTCTCTCCTCCAGGCAAGATGAGGCCTTTTTCCACTTCGGCCTCTCGAGGGAAATCACACCTTCCCTCTTGAACCTCGAAATCTTCCTTCACACCCTTGGTGCAACTCAAGAAGTTCCCAGCCATACCGGTCTCCACTCGAGCAGAGCACCATGGGTCCCGCCACAACTCAAGAGGAGCCCCATTTGCCCCCCTCAGCTCGAGATGAGGGTTCATTTCCCTGTTTCGTCGGTAAAGGATTCCCGGTGTTCCTGTTGCATCTCAAGAGGAGGTGCTCTCCACAGGAAAGTCAAGAGAAAGTCCAGGGAACGTGCCACCATTCCAAAAAGACCCCCAAATGTCTCAATCCACTCCAGATGAACCTTATTTCCCTGCACTGCTTCGACTGTCACCCGAGTATCGACTCACCCCATGGTGGCCCGTGTGACAGCCCTGTGGGAAAGCGTCGAGAAAGCCACAGATCCCAGTGTCAACTTGATGGGAAGCCTGACACCGCTGCTACAATGCAGGAGTTAAGCGAACATATATGTCTCCATGCCAGACGAGGCCTGACTCCCCTGTGGAGACTCCAGAGGAACCCCAATAAGCATATCAGCACTGGAGAGGAAACCTCAGGTTCTGGCCTAGCCTCCAGACGAGGACTTATGACTCGGCACCAACTGGGGAGGAATCCTGAGAGGCCCCTCACAACTCACATGGAGACTAGCCTTTCCTGAGGCCACACGAGTGGGTCCCTGAGGTCCCCATAGTAACTCGAGAGGAACCTGCCACAACTCAAGAAAAACCAGAGTGTTCTCCCCTCCAGGCGAGATGAGGTCCTTTTCTGCTGTGGCGACTTGAGGGATTAGACCTTCCGTCTTGATCCTCGAAAGCATCTTTCACACCCTTACTGCAACTCAATAAGTTCCCCCATATATCCGTCTCCAATTGAGAGCAACACAGATGGTCCTGCCACAACTCAAGAGGAGCCCTGTTTTCCCTCCTCTGCTCAAGATGAGGGTTCCATTCACTGCTTCGTCAGCAAAGGATTCCCGGCATTCCCATCGCACTTCAAGAGGAGGCACTCTCCACAGGAAAGTCGAGAGGAAATCCAGGGGCCGTGACACCTTTCCAAAGACCCCCAAATGTCTCAGTCCACACCAGATGAACCTGATTTCCCTGCATTGCCTCCACTGTCACCCGAGTATCGACTCACATCACGGTGGCCCGTGTGACAGACCTGTGGGTAAGCTTCGATTGAAAGCCACAGATCCCAGTTTCAACTCAATAGAAAGCCTGACACTGCTGCTACAATTTGGGAGGAAAGCGGACATACATGTTTCCACTCGAGACAAAGCTTGACTCCACTGGGGAGACTCCAGAAGAACTCCAAAATAAATGTCAGAACTGGAGAGGAAACCTCAGGTTATGGCCTAGCCTTCAGACGAGGATTTATGAACTGGCACAGACTGGGGAGGTTTCCCGAGAGGCCCCTCGCAACCCACAAGGAGATTAGCCTTTCCTGAGGTCACACGAGTGGGTCCCTGAGGTCCCCACTGTAACTCGCGCGGAACCTGCCGCAACTCGAGAAAAACCAGGGGATTCTCCCCTCCAGGCGAAATGAGGCCCTTTTCTGCCTCGGTCTCTCGAGGGAATTCACACCTTCCCTCTTGAACCTTGAAAGCATCTTTAACATCCTTACTGCAACTCAAGAAGTTTCCCGATATATCCGTCTCCAATCGAGAGCAACACCGAAGGTCCTGCCACAACATAAGTTCAGCTCTGTTCAGTCGCTCAGTCGTGCCCGACTCTTTGTGATCCCATGAATTGCAGCACGCCAGGCCTCCCTGTCCATCATCATCTCCCGGAGTTCACTCAGACTCAAGTCCATCGAGTCCGTGATGCCATCCAGCCATCTCATCCTCGGTCGTCCCCTTCTCCTCCTGCCCCCAATCCCTCCCAGCAACAGAGTCTTTTCCAATGAGTCAACTCTTCGCATGAGGTGGCCAAAGTACCGGAGTTTCAGCTTTAGCATCATTCCTTCCAAAGAAATCCCAGGTTTGACCTCCTTCAGAATGGACTGGTTGGATCTCCTTGTAGTCCAAGGGACTCTCAAGAGTCTTCTCCAACACCACAGTTCAAAAGCATAAATTCTTCGGTGCTCAGCTTTCTTCAAGGTCCAATTTTCACATCCATACATGACCACAGGAAAAATCATAGCCTTGACTAGACGGACCTTAGTCGGCAAAGTAATGTCTCTGCTTTTGAATATACTATCTAGGTTGGTCATAACTTTTCTTCCAAGGAGTAAGCGTCTTGTAATTTCATGGCTGCAGTCACCATCTGCAGTGATTTTGGAGCCCCCCAAAATAAAGTCTGACACTGTTTCCACTGTTTCCCCATCTATTTCCCATGAAGTGATGGGACCTGATGCCATGATCTTCGTTTTCTGAATGTTGAGCTTTAAGCCAACTTTTTCGCTCTCCTCCTTCAGTTTCATCAAGAGGCTTTTCAGCTCCTCTTCACTTTCTGCCATACGGGTGGTGTCATCTGCATATCTGAGGTTATTGAGATTTCTCCCGGCAATCTTGATTCCAGCTTGTGTTTCTTCCAGTCCAGTTCCATTTACAATCTCTCTTCTGGGAAGGCTTGGACGGTAAAAGAATCTGCCTGCAATGCAAGAGACGTGGGTTCGATCCCTGGGTTGGGAAGATCCCCTACTCCAGTATTCTTGCCTGGAGAATCCCTGTGGATAGAAGAGCACGGAGGGCTACATTTCATGAAGTGGCAAAGAGTCGGACGTGACTGAGCAACTAAGCACAGCACATGCCAAGCACAGCAACTCAGAGCATCTGCTCTTGCTGCAGGATCCACCTTCTGTCCACTTCCACTTTTCCCACCAGGTCTCACTACCTGCTGATCATGTTGCCAGAGTGTCCCTCCTAGGTGTCTTGTCACGAGTTTTAGGACGTGACCTCCAAGATGTCAGGCCAGTGGGAAGTTGATGCCACCCACCTTAGCAGCTGGCAGTCTGGCACATCTGGTGGTAATTTCATTACGCTCAGCCCTCCCCCACTCTAGGTCTTCTCATTGGCATTGTTGTTAATTTGAGGACTTCTATAGGACACGTGTGACACATGGCTCTTCAGTAAGAGGAGCTGATAGCCTTGGCTGGCAGAATGAGGCATGGGGCTGTGTGCTAGTTTCCGTTTTCTGAGAAGGAGAACACCTCAATTTCATGAGGCCTTGAGCTCTCAGGCCCAAAGGAGAGAAACCAAAGGTGTAGAAGGTTGACAGGCGCTGATTGGAAATCTGTGTGAGAAGGTGTTACTGCTGGCTGTGTCCTGTGTCTCATGCTGAGCACAGAAAAACTGATGCTTTTGAACTGTGGTGTTGGAGAAGACTCTTGAGAGTCCCTTGGACTGCAAGGAGATGCAACCAGTCCATCCTAAAGGAAACCAGTCCTGGCTGTTCATTGGAAGGACTGATGTTGAAGCTGAAACTCCAACATTTTGGCCACCTGATGTGAAGAGCTGACTCATTTGAAAAGACCCTGATGTTGGGAAAGATTGAAGGCTGGAGGAAAAGGGGACGACAGAGGGTGAGATGGTTAGATGGCACCACCGACTCAATGGACATGCTTTGGGTAAACTCCAGGAGTTTGGTCATGGACAGGGAGGCCTGGCGTGCTGCAATTCATGGGGTTGCAGAGTCAGACTCGACTGAGCGACTGAACTGACTGACTGACCACCACCATCACCATGCACGGTCACTGGCCCTTGTTCAAGTCCAACAGGTCCAACTCCCCATATCCCCTGGCAGCCTTATTCTACTTTGTGTTTGCAGTGGACTTATCTGGACATCTCACAGTGGAATCATAGATTATTTGTCCATTTCTGTTTAGCTTGTTTCACTTGGCATATGACTGCAAAGTTTACTCACTTTGCAACACATGTCAGAATTTCCTTAAATAGCACACAGGCTCACCATTATGTACAATCAGGGAATTACAAATTAAAATCATGATATATCACACCACACCTCTTAGGACTGCTAAACTCCAAATATAAGATAATACTAATTGCTGGAGGGTGAGGAACAACAGCAATTCCTCATTGCTGGTGGAATGCATGTACAGCCCCCATGAGAGACAGTCTGGAAGTTTCCCCAAAGCTCAACAGGTCTCACCTTGGGATCCAGCAATCATGCTTTCAGTATTTACGCAGTTGCTCTGAAATTCTACGTCCAAATGCAAACAAGGATGCAGTTTTGCACAGCAGTTCTATTCACAATGGCTACAAACTTGAAGAAATCAGGATATCCTTCAGTAGATGCATGTGCAAGCAAATTGGTGTACACAGATATCAAGGGAACCAGAACACACCACCCCAAATTATGTCTGACATGAGTTATTTTAGTTTAATTTAAAATAATAATAATAAACTGAGTAGAGGTTGCCCTCAACTTTTTAAAAAGATGTGTCCATTTCTGTACGGCCCCGCCGTGTCTTCGTTGCTGTGAGAGGGCGCTCTCTGGTTGTGGAGAGCTGGCTCTGCTCTTGTTGCAGAGCATGGGCTCTCGGTGTGCAGGCTGCAGCAGCTGCGGTGCCTGCCTGTAGTAGTCGTGGCTCTCCGGCTCCAGAGCGCTGGCTCAGTAGCTGTGGTGCATGAGCTCAGCTGTTCTGTGGCAGGTGGGATACTCCTGGCTCAGGGATAGAACCTGTGCCCACCGCATTGGCAGGCAGATTTTTAGCAGCTAGCTCACCAGGGAAGACTGAGGTTGCCCTTTTGTGAGGTACATTTACATTTATTAGGGAAATCTCCATTTGTAAGGGTGTCCCTCTGTGAACCTAGGAGAAGGATAATTACATCTCAAGGAAGGAACACTTATCCGTGAAGAAGTCAGGACTTAAATCTGCAAACAATCATCTGTTTATTTACTGTGCTTTGCATGATAACCTGCCATAAAGGGCCTCTGCCTTCCCTCAAGGTCTGTCTCCCGTTTGGAGCTGAAGGGCTGTTTATGGTGAAGTCTTTGGTCATTTCAGGGAGTGACTCAGTTTTCCTTGGCATCTCCTCTCTGTGCAAAAGATATACATGTTCATTAAACTTCTTTCTCCTAATAATTTGCATTTAACGATGGAGAAAGAGGGCTCAATCAAGAACCTGAAAGGGGAGAGGGAAATTTATTTTCCTCCAATATACATGCAAAGGAATAACACTCAACAGTGGAAAAGAATGAAACATCAACCCCTGAAACACAGGGATACATCACAGATGCACATGGCTAAGTGAAAGAATCCATTTGAAAAGGCTGCACCCAGTATGACCCCATTGTGACATTCTTGGAAGGTAAAGCTACANACATGCAAAGGAATAACACTCAACAGTGGAAAAGAATGAAACATCAACCCCTGAAACACAGGGATACATCTTAGATACTTTAGGGTTCTACTAAATAGAAACATGATTTCAGAAAATTAAGGTGTCCTTTCTTGCTATCTTTGAATCCTTCTTTAGTTTTCGCTTGTTTTTACTATTAAGGCTACCTGAACAAGGCAACAGAGAAATCCCACAATTGAAAAGCAATTGCCATTTATTATTATTATTTTTTAAAGAAACATGTGGCAGATTAAACTCTCTTCAGTTTTCAGAGTTGGTTCAAGGCAAAATCTGTATTCCACAAATAGGACTCTTGTGAGCTTTATTTCAAATCTCCATGATGAATCCCTAAGGCCTCAAGGAAGAAAGGAGTCGAGATGGGGAGAAAAAGAGCAACCTTTCCCCTTGGCTCCATCTCACCCAGCTGCTTCCTTCCTTCATCTCATGGGCTATGATCTGGGATTCTCTTGTTTGTCTGATTGTTGTTTGGGGACCGTTTCTAGTCACAAGGCTATGAAGAGTGGTGGGGAAGCCCTTCTTTCCATTCCACATCAGACCCAGTGGACAGTGCAGGCCTTGCCCACTGCATTGAGTCTGTAGCCACAGAATCCCCGGTGATGCCGGTTCACAATGCATATCCCTGGAATCCACTCCATTCGCTACTGACTGTTTGAAGTGGTGCTCTGGAACCCAGAACGGGAAACTTTCCTGTTGATTCCAAATCACAAAAAAGTCTGAGGCCTATGGAAGATCTTCACGTGTCTGGAAGAGCCACACACCTACAGAAGGAACCACAAGAGTTGCCTGAAATGGTAAAGGTATAAGTATTGGACTCAAAGTGGGAAGGACTCCCTCTTTGCTATGTAAGTGACATGACCTTTCTTTGAAATGGAAACGGATAGTACTCAAGAGTTGACATGACTCTAGANGGAAGAGCCACACACCTACAGAAGGAACCACAAGAGTTGCCTGAAATGGTAAAGGTATAAGTATTGGACTCAAAGTGGGAAGGACTCCCTCTTTGCTATGTAAGTGACATGACCTTTCTTTGAAATGGAAACGGATAGTACTCAAGAGTTGACATGACTCTAGAGCATTTCACAAACCCTAAATGATGGAAATCTGCTGTACGAGTTCCTTGAAAGCAAGGACCTATGTTTGTTGCTATGTCTTCATGCCTTCGATTGTGCCTTGAATATAGCGTGCACATCACCAGAAGAAAGAAAAGAATTGAATCAACAAAGATACAGAGAGATCAAACGTGCTGAGCCAAGTGCCAAGTGGCGGCTTCAAAGAACTTTTCTGTCTTTCACACGCGGAGTAAATACGGAGCACCTACTATGAGCTAGGAGACATGTAATCCCTTTCTGGCAAGAGAATGCTGAGAGAAGGAGACACACAGTTCCTGCTTTCATGGACACCAATCCAGTGAGAAATAACAGGCAGGTACTTTGAGAACTTCGACAGGGGCCTCTTCCCTCACCAAACACTGGGTGTCAGGAAAGGCTTTCCAGAGTTATCATTGAGTTGAGATCCGTAGGTTGAACCAACGTACATCAGGGTTGAGATGCAGGAAGAATTTCAGGCAGGAAAAATAGCATCTTGGAAGGTGATGTGACAAGGGAACCTTAGGACATTCAAGCAATGAAAAATGCCCTATAGGATGTAAGCAAAAGAGTGCAGAGGGCATTGCAGTGAAAAGAGGTCAGAGAAGAACGTGGGGACCAAGCAATGATGAGATTTGCTCATATATTCAGTATGATGGGGAAATACAAGAGCAGCTTGAGCAGGGAGGTAGGTGATAGAATAGGCTCTGCATTTGAAGAAGGTCATCTTGCTCAACATCACTAATGATTGGAGCAACTCCAGTCAAACCTACAAGGAGGTAGCCCTTCACGTTAGTCAGAATGGTCCTCATGGAAAAGTCTGTCCATAACAAATGCTGGAGAGGATGTGGAGAAAAGGGAACTGGCCTCCACTGTTTGTAGGAATGTTAGTTGGTAGAGCCACTATGGAAAAGAGTATGGAGGTTCCTGAAGAAAGGAAAAGGAGCAGTACCGGATTCTTCAGCAGTCCCACTCCCAAGCATAGATCCACCAAAAGTAGAACTCAACAAGATGCAGGCACCGTCTGGGCACTTCTATCTGTGTGTGGGGGTGCGAGCGGGCGGGAGAGTTCAGTTCAGTTCAGTTCAGTTCAGTTCAGTCGCTCAGTCATGTCCGACTCTTGGCGACCCCATGAATTGTTGGTGGCAATGTTAATTGACATAGCCACTATGGAGGGTAGTATGCAGGTTCCTTAAAAACTCAAAATAGAACTACCATACCACCCAGCAATACCAGTGGGTTTGCTGAGACTACCATAATTCAAAAAGACATATGCATGCTCATGTTCATTGCAGCCCTGTTTACAATAATTAGGACATGAAATCTGGAGGAGGAAATGGCAACCCACTCCAGTACTCTTGCCTGGAAAATCCCATGGACAGAGGAGCCTGGTAAATTACAGTCCGTGAAGACAGGAAGAGTCAGACAGGACGGAGCGAGATCACTTTGACTTTTCAGTTTGTTGCATTGGAGAAGGAAATGGGAACCCATTCCAGTATTCTTGCCTGGAGAATCCCACAGACGGGGGAACCTGATGGGCTGCTGCCCATGGGGGCATAGGGGGTGGGGTGAGGGGCGGAGAGCTCTCCGCACCTCCCCACCCTGGGACTCACAAGACCCAGCTGAACTCAGCAAGCAGGGCCTCCCCGGATCCCGTTTGCTGCTCAAGGCCACGAGGCCCCTGAGATGTCTGGCTTCCAGCCCAATTGCAGCCTGTCCCGCGGCCCGCAGGCCTCAGAGCCTTCTGCAGGCCTAGGCAGAGCCCAGCTGGGGCCCTAAACGACCATCCTGCCTGGCACTTGTCCGGTGCCAGAAACATACCAGGAGCCTCACAGGTGGAATCAACACAAGCGATTCAGCCACGAAACTTTGCCCTAGCGAGGAGATCCCCCATGCCCCCACACTGCCCACCAAGCACATAACCTTCCAGAGAGAGATGAGCGACAGACAGGCACACCGACAGACACACAGACACTCGCACGCACCTACGCCAAGGGAGACAGCCGGCCAGCCCAAGCTCCTCAGCCAGAGCCATAGCACCAGTGAGAGGCTGCGGCCAGAGGAACACACCGGTGGCTGGCTGTCGGGAGAGACAGAAACAGAAAGAGACGAAGCTTCCCAGACAGACTACAAGACGCCAAGAGGGAGATACAGACAGACAGACAGACACGACATGACACGCACACACACACTTGAGTCTGTGGGCCTTGGAAATACTTCTGTTCTTAGGTGCTCAGCTGTGCCCAACTTTGATCGACCCATGGACTACGGCCCCTCAGCCTCCTTTCTCCCTGGCAGTTCCCAGGCAAGAATACTGGACTGGCTTGCCATTTCCTTCTCCAGGGCACCTTCCTGACTCAGGGATCAAACCCGAGTCTGCTGCAGGCGGATGCCTTCCCATGTGAGCCAGGATCCTGCTAGTTCCCTTGTCAAAAGACAAAGAAAACACCTAGTGTTCTACTAAATAGAAAGATGATTTCAGAAACGGAAGGTTTCTGAAGTCACAAATGGGACTCTTGTCAGCTTTATTTCAAACCTCCATGATGAATCCCTAAGGCCTAAAGGAAGAAAGGAGGAGACGTGGAGAGAAAAAAGAGCAACCTTTCCCCTTTGCACCATCTCACCCAGCTTAAGAGTCCTATTTGTGGAATACAGATTTTGCATTAAACCAACTCTAAAAAATGAAGAGTTTAACCTGCCACATGTCTCTTAAAAACAAAACAAAACAAAACAAAACCGGCAATTCCTTTTCAATTGTGGGGTTTCTCTGTTGCCTTGTTCAAGTAGAGTTCATAGTAAAAACAAAGGAAAACTAAAGAAGGATTCAAAGATAGCAACAAAGAACACCTTACATCTCCGAAATCATCTTTCCATTTAGTAGAATACTAGGTGTTTTCTTTGTCTTTTGACGAGGGAACTAGCAGGATCCTGGCTCACATGGGAAGGCATCCGCCTGCAGCAGACTCGGGTTTGATCCCTGGGTCGGGAAGGTGCCCTGGAGAAGGAAATGGCAAGCCAGTCCAGTATTCTTGCCTGGGAACTGCCAGGGAGAGAGGAGGCTGAGGGGCCGTAGTCCATGGGTCGATCAAAGTTGGGCACAGCTGAGCACCTAAGAACAGAAGTATTTCCAAGGCCCACAGACTCAAGTGTGTGTGTGCGTGTCATGTCGTGTCTGTCTGTCTGTCTGTATCTCCCTCTTGGCGTCTTGTAGTCTGTCTGGGAAGCTTCGTCTCTTTNAAAGTTGGGCACAGCTGAGCACCTAAGAACAGAAGTATTTCCAAGGCCCACAGACTCAAGTGTGTGTGTGTGTGCGTGTGTCGTGTCGTGTCTGTCTGTCTGTCTGTCTCTCCCTCTGGCCGTCTTGGAGTCTTCTGGGAAGCTTCGTCTCTTTCTGCCTCTGTCTCTCCCGACAGCCAGCCACCAGTCCATTCCTCTTGCCGCAGCCTCTCACTGGTGCTATGGCTCTGGCTGAGGAGCTTGCACCGGCCGGCTGTCTCCCTTGGCGTAGGTGCGTGTGAGTGTCTGTGTGTCTGTCGGTGTGCCTGCCTGTTGCTCGTCTGCTCTCTCCTGAAGGTAGTGTGCATGGAGGGCGGCCTGGGGCAAGGGCCTGTGGCGTCCGGAGGGCAAAAGGGCAGGGCTGAGGAGCTCTGGTCGCCAGAGCCTCCGTGGCTCCACATGGGTCTGGGCACGGGGCAGGTGCCGCGCAGGATGGGTGCCCAGAGCCCAGGCTGGGCTGCGCCTAGGCCTGCAAGAGGCTCGGAGACCCGCGGCTCACGGGGGGGTCTGGGGGCGGGCGGAAACTGGGCCGGAAGCCAGACACCTCCAGGCCATGTGGCCCTGAGCAGCGAAGGGGATGGGGGGAGGGCCCCCTTGCCCAGCTGGGGGAGGGCGCCCAGACCTCCGTGCCCCTCAGTCCACCCCCAGGTCCCGCATGCGCAACCGGCCGGCTGGCCGCTGGGGGTCCTGGAATCCCTCCCAGACCCCGGGCTCGGCCAGGTGGTTGCTGGCCAGGGGTTGGCGGGGTGCGGGGGTGTGGTGGTGTGGGCAGGCCGGAGTCCAGGTCGTGGGTCGTACGGCTCCAGTCCAGCGCTCGCCCCCCGTGGATGGGTACAGCAGGCTGGCCCGACCGGCAGGTCAGAGCGAAAGGGAGGTTCAGCGCAGGGCTCTTAGGGCGCCCGGCGGCAGCCGGCTCCATCTCTGGCAATAGCAGCCTGAAAGCGCCAGATCTCTTCTGAACTCGGAAGTTAAGCAGGGTCGGGCCTGTTGTAATCCTTGGATGGGAGACTGCGGGGGAATACCAGGTGCTGTAGGCTCTTTTGGTCTCCCCTCTGCTTTAGCCCCCGCCCCCGGCCCAACTCTTGGGTCCCCCGCTCCCCCAGCCCCTCGGGTGCAGGGGGTGGGGGTGGGGGGTGGCCGTGGCCCCGCCTCCCGTCTGCACACCTGGGTTG